>OMNZ01074132.1:0-13330 GCA_900303255.1 Lesueurigobius sanzi
GAGGTTGAAAGACAGAAAAAATGAATTCTGCCTAAAAAAAACACACATTACAGCAGGTCAGCAGCTTGTTTACATTGTAAAGAAGCAAATAAACACCATAAATAGTAACTACAGCTAATTATTGACTTTTTACCAACTGTTTATCTGTAACAATAAATAATTGAAAAGTTATTGAGGTTTCGATTTAAAATAGTCTCGGCGGAATCCCATTATAATGGCCCAAAAAATTCTAATTTGTAATTTGTAATTGAAAATTTTGGATCCTATTTATATATTTGGTCATAAAATACAGTTTTTCCAAGAAAAAAAAATACACTTTTTAAAAAATAGATTAAAATAAACAAGGATTGTCTCTAAAAGTGGCAAGTCCCCAAAAATGGGGACACTAGGGCTTAAGAGGTTAAGCTCGGGAGCAGGACCACACCTCCCTGCTCGCTCGCTTCCGGTTGGCACCTTATTCAAGCCGGGCGTTTACCCACCTCGTTCTCTCGTTCTTCGTCTCAGTGCTCCACCCTCCCACCCTCTTGTTATGCATTCTCTTTCAGGTGTCAGGGGGACGCAGGCCCAGGAGCCAACCCTCATTGAAGCCCCAAAAATGCATTTTATTCGTGTCACCATTACGTGTTTCAATAAAGACTTTCATTCTATATCTGAGGTGGTGGTCCTTGCCAGTGAACTCATGGTTGGTGGAAGCTATTTATTGTTTACTCTTTTCTACCAGAAACTAGCCAAATGTCCCTGATCAAAAGTCTACATATTGTGCATCTTGAAACAAACAAACATTGTATATTGTGTATAAGTGAGTTTTTCTTTGCTCCTGAACAATTTTCCTGGCTTCACACAACCACTAACCATGATTGGAAAAAATATGTTTGTCATCATTCGCATTCTATAAAAAATTGCCAAAAGTTTAAAAGGGTATGTAAACTTAAAAGGGTATGTAAACTTTTGGCCACAACTGTATATACATCAAGTAGAGATATATTGATATTGCCATACTGTTGAACGTTCTGCTGTAATTCCCTCTCAAAAAAACCTGTAGTTGTGCTCAGATTCATGCTTGCACGTTTGAATGAATTATCCCCTTCTCAAGAGTTCACCTGCTGAAAAACTGCTCTCAGTCCCCAAACATCTTTTCAAGTTCCATATACCTTTGTGAGACTCGTCATCAAGTTTTCAAGTGTTTTTTTACCTTTACGAAACTGTGACACTGTTGGCATCAGAGCTTAATAGTTAAAACATTTTCCATTCATGAGAATCAGGATTAGCTTTCATTTGATCCTCAAGGGGTTTTTTTTTTGGCTTTGTTTCAATGACCAGGACTTGTTACATATCCATAGATAAATGCCAATAAACGTGCCCATCCAGCCCCCCATCCAGCCTGTCCGTCCTTGGGAGAGCCCCCCCCCCCCCCCCTTCATGTGGATCTCCCCGAGGTTTCTCCATTTGTGCCAATGGTTTTTTGCAGTTTTTCCCTTGCCGAGAAGGAGGGTCTAAGGACAGTGGATGCCCCAGGATACATCCCACTAAACCTTTTGAACTCCAAGCTCAGTAAATGGCCAAATCAGGGCTGACCACTTCCTCTGAGAACTCTTTTCATCATATCTACACTGAATTATGAATAATGTTAACCACTCATGATTCCGATAAAGAAAGTATCTCCCTTTTATACAAGCGTATTTATTTATTCGCGCCAAGATTGTTTTCGAAGCTTCGGAAAAAGCTGGCTATGTAAATTTCATTTTGTTTCTGCCGTAGAATAACACTTCTGACTTTGTTTTCCACACTCCCAGAACTTAGATTGGACTCTCACAAGTATTTATAACCTTTGTTTGCTTTCGAGCGTTGCTTTTTTTTTTCTTTTTCATTTGGCGAGAACTCTTTCACCATCACACCACATGCGGCATTTCCCCATCTTGTGTAACGGTCCTCTGCGTTTTCAAATTACAAAATTGACACTGAGGTATATTCTTTAGGCTTGCAAGTTTGTATTAATCATTACACAAACACCCATTCAAAATATGGAAATTGATCGATCCATCACATGCAAACGAACAGAGATGTAATTACTGGTAGCCGGCTGTAGGTGATGGTTTGTGGACAGGATGATGAATCGCACACGGCGTAACAACCCTTTAAGTGCTGTTTACTCAACAAGGCTACAGTAAACACGATTTACATCCCTGTTCGGTCGGAGCGGGATTTGGAGAGGCCAGTTTATAATTGAGTCCAGTGGTGCGTGAACCTTCTGCAGCTGCAATCTGTCCAAGAATTTCTGTCTTTTTCTTTTGTCGACGCCGCCACTCGTCACCTCCGCCGTGCCCAAAAGTGCGGGATCTTGATGAAGGGAGAATGTAATTATGAGCGCTGTATTCGGCGGCTGCCGGCAGGATCTTTACATGGTTCAGTGGGCCGCGCGCTCTCCAGCCGCATGTCAACATTCACGTTCTTTCAAGGGCAATTATTTCAGCCCTCACTCAACATGCTCCCCATTTCCCTGAATGTCAAATACAGCTCTCTGTTCATGTACAAGCAATAAACAAAGATTGCTTATTGGAGACTTTGACCTGCTGTGTGTGTGCTTGTTCTCGCGTGGATGTTTTTATCTTCTAAATGGGTTATAGCATCACAGCTAAAAGTGTCTATGTAGGTGGATGAAGACATTGATTTTTCATGCAGTGGTCAGTTTTGAGGTGTTTTGCAAGATTTGTCTCTTAACATTTTAATGTCAAAGTAAAAAAAATATAGACCAAACTCTTCCTATTAGATGAGAGAAAAACAAAGAACCAAGGCACTCCTCTCGCACTGCAATTCTCTATTTACATTTTCTAAAAAGCCTTTATTGTACTGGGCTAATATTAAATTCTTTTAAAACAAGTTTTTTCAACGCGTATCAGCTCCAACAAAGACTTTTTCAAGAAGTGAGAACCAGCGACTATACTCTCCCCTTTTTTAGGATTGGTGTGATTACGACTTCAGAACATCTGGTGACCTGAGGCAGTGAGGACACACCCTCACAATTAAGTGACATCACCCAAGAGAGAAAACAGGGACATTTTTTGACTGGGCTCCAACTGGAGGAACAAGGGAAATGTCTTTGAGAAGAGGATCACTGTGCAACAGGACCCATCCAATTGTTTTTATAATTATCTTGATTTGAGAGCGAAGAGAGAGAACTGTAACTTGTAACAAAGTACAATGATTCTTGGTTTTCAGATCTCCTTTTTGCTTTTCCGACGAAGCTCTGATCTGAATGTGGACTGGGCCTTTTTATATGCATCATGAAGGATATCAGTTTCATAGCCCCTTTGAGGATGCTTTTGGCCTGTTCTTCAAACTCCTCATCCTTATTGCAGTAATTTGTTGGTACTGACCATAAGGAATGTTTTTCTTTAGCGAGCGGGGATGATAGCTCTCAGCTTTTAAGATAGTATTTCTATCTGTAGGTTTATGATAGACTGAAGTGTCAAGGTGGCCATCTGGGGTTTTGGTGATGGTTAGATCCAAAAGAGTTTGAGAATACTTCAGACTAAGCTTCACATGTTGTTATTGTTTAGAAACTCTGTCAATTCTGTATGTGAGCCAGTTCAAAACAGCCAAAATAAGGCACTTAAATGGTTAAATCGTGCTTGAACACGTCAAAAGAGTTGGATAAGTTGCTTCTGTTTCAACTACAGTTCCTGTCTGTAGTATTCATGGACATGCACAGTGTGCCAGCCACTTTTCTCTTTACCATTTGGATTCACGAGCCAGTGTGGTGGGAGGCTCGGCGGAAGAACACCAGGCTATTTTCAGAGTGTGAAGTTGTGGGAGCAGCAATAACATGTCGTGCTCAGCCTGCGCCACACGTCCTGTTTGTCATCAGTCTGTGAGTGCATTTATTACTACACACATTTAGATTCATGTACTATCCTGCTGTAAGTCATTTCATAATTAGGTGGTGCTTCCTGTGTCAAGAGCTCTAGAGGAGAGTGGGGATCCTCATGGCCACTATGGTGCTTTAAAGTGATTAAATGAAATGAAGAAAAATAAGATTAGTATGCCTTGTCTATTGTATATTTGTGCAATTGCGATGTTAAAATTATACTTATCTGCTAATTACAGCTGGAAAATTGCTCTCACTAAACCTATAGCAAATGTAATAGTCTTTCAATTGTACTATTTTAACATAATATATCTGTTTTTATTACATCTAAACCTGGACTAAATAATTCTGACAATTAAACTAGATCTATCCAGGTCTTAAACAGGATGGCAGAGGTCAAAACGTCACATGTAAATCCCACAACATTCACTGCAGCAGCACAAGGCTACTCTGTCTTTTTTAAAAATGATTATTATTATTAACAATAGCAGCAAAAAGGAGGGGGGAACTATGGGAGATTTTGTGTTTGTTGTTTGCAGGCAGACTGAAACTACCTTATTGTTAAACAAAGCAACAGCACTTCACATCATTACAATTATACAAATGATTCACTATCATAAGGACTGATAAACTAAAGACTACCTCCGGGAGAAGCCCATATGCCTCCATTGGTATCAAAAGTTATACTCAAAATTATTGTCATTCAGAAGTGTCTGGAAAGTTTGGCTGAAATGATGCCAATTTCCTTCAAACTTCACCTGTATTTATATCTATTAGGGCTGGGTATTGCCAACAACTTTGTGAACCAATACGTATCCCGAAACACAGGGATACATATTCCAAAGAAACTGAAGAAAAATGATCTCATAGGTACAATAAATAGTAGTTTTTATTAAGTTAAGTATGTTCAGCGACTGAATCCTGCCTGTAGTCAGTGAGCGTGTTGTGATGTGTTATGAATAAACCATGGGGTAAAACAAGCAGCTTTAATTCTGCTTGTTGTGCACTTTTTTTTAGGGGTTTTTCCTCGCCGTAGAGGAAGGTCTAAGGATGGGGGATACTCTAAGCTTGTTACTCTAAGTGATTTACTTATTCAAGGGACATTACATCTGGTTGAGACATTTCATTTGTGTGTGACATTAATTTGTGTGTGACTTATTTTGATCATTCTTGATTTCTGATATTTGTTTTTGTTCATACCGACCTTTGAGATGACTTCTGTTATGATATTGGGCATTACAAAAATAAATTGATTGATTGAATTGATTTTATAATTTGTGTATTATGATACAGGTGCTCAATACGATACGTGTAAGTGCTCCGTAACCATATATTGCCCATACGATATATTGAGCACAGCCCTAATATATAGAAGTCACTGTTTATACATCACTGATGCCTGATCATCATTTTGTCACACGTCTATGAGAACACATTGTGAGGTCTTCAAATACAGATGTAATGTTGCAACTGAAATATCTCAAATATTCAGATTTCTTTCTTCTCAAAATAGCTCATGTCCAAAAGCAGCTGCCTTTCCCCAATGACATCTCCCAAACAATGGCTTTAAAAGCAGCCTGTCTTGTTCAAGGCTATGAACATGGAATGAGGATATCTTCAGAGAGAAGCCAGGGGATGTCTGTCGCTCTCTTTCCTTTCCACCGCGGTGCTGTGTGACCGCGAGGGGGTTTCTGAGCACAACAACAGCTAGTGGAGCGAGTGTGCGCTACAGGCCAAACAACGAGGAGGAAACAGCACTTAATGTAAGGCATTGGATTAGAGCGGCTCATTGTGCCTCAGAGCAGCGGCAGGCAAGGAGAAAGCTCAAGTAGAAAGGAAATTGAGTTCATAGTTAGATTTTCTTGCTAATGCAACATTGCAGTGCTGTGTACACTTGACATATGGGCTGGGATACTGTACCATTGACCGACAAATGAGGGTCACCACAGGGCACCACTACCCAGTATGGAGTGAAAGAATAATGCACCAAATTGTACTTTGAGTGTCTGGAAAAAGCACTATAGGCTATAATGCATCATTATTATTATTATTATTATTATTATGTACATCTTCTTTTGGGTGGCCAGGATTTTTTCTTAACTTTACCTCTCTGTGAACCAGGACATGAGGTAAACATGTTCAAATCAAATACTGATTTGTTCGATGACACTTTGAGTTGCCATATCCTAAAATCAGTTTTCATTAAACATAAAAGATCTCTCTGATCTTAATGTTTGCCACCAAAATCCCAGTACTAGTCCCTATATTTGTAAGTCCTAATTTGTACCAGTGCAGGTCTCTTTAACTTAAAGTTCATGCCATTAGTAATTTAAAATTCACAATTTTTTCTTTGTCAATCCATCATTTTATCCATTGTATGTTCACTAGGACAGTGTTTCCCAACCAGTGTGCCACGACACATAAAGGTGCCATGAGAAAATCCCTGTGCCGTGAAAGTTTAGCTAATTTCACCTGGTTGGTCTAAAGCCTTAGTGCACACCGAGACTCTGACGCACAGCAACATTATTTTTCTATGAGAGACCACACACCGAGGATGCACTGCCCGTCAGTCAGAGCAGGGAAACTAATGTCGCCAACTCGCTCTGAGCCTTCGTTTGTTATTAACAAATAATAATTGGATTAATCCTGTGTTTAAACACCTCACGCTTTGAGAAAACATGTGTCAGGGGCGCGCTGCGTTCTGGAGTGCGGTGGCCGTAAGTGCCTTTCTTCAATTCCTGCAGAATATCAGCTTTGTGTTAAATTTAACAGGCCCATCTCACACTCCGCGAGTAAATTTCAACTATATTGTCACAATATTGCAATAAATATAGTTTTTGTCCGTTACTGGGCAACACTGGAGACTTAGCTGGTGCTTGGCCAGCTCCACAGCTGAGACTGATCTTATCACAGCACCACCTCGAAATCAAGAACCGCAGTGATCTATGACCCCCGCATGACACCAGCTGCACCTGCCGGCTGACGGTGTAATGGAGCTGCTCACTGACGCTGATATGTGCAGTTCATGGTCACCAGTTTTTAACTTGTTAAAGAGTGATCCCAAACTGAATACATTGTTTTAAATACTTTAAACAAATCCTTCATGTCAAAATGGCACCAACCAGTCGCTGTTGCAGACATATTTTATTTATAATTTCAATAGCTCCATCGATATTTGGTAAATGTATGATTTTTTTTTAAAATATCATTTTATTAATATCTCTCAACTATTGTAAACATTTTTCAAAAGACAAAAAGGGTGAGCGCTGCAGTGGGATCCAGGTAACGGTGTTAAAGTCTGTAGAAGGTGCTCTTCTAGGTGCTCTTCTAGGATATAAGGCCTATAGTCTATGAAAAAGCAGGATCTTGCATGAGACACGCACTGTATAAAATGAAATGGTGTGTGGCACGAAAAATCCGAGGCACTCTGTTTTTAGAAAAGTTAAAAGCCCTTTATTCTACATGGACACCTTTTCATTTTATACAGTACGTGTCTCATGCAAGATCCTGCTATTTCATTGTTCAGGCTTCTTGCTGCAGCCCAGTTAAATACTTATTGGCCCAGCAGTGAGAGTGCATTATCAATCAGTATTTTTTCTGCCGGCACACCCCTGCTATTAATGAATCAGCAATGAATATCTTGACCCACAGTTAACCCATCAACGTGTCCACCCCATTGAGATGAAAACAGGCGGTGTGACTATCGCAAAAATAAAAATCTTGAAGTGTATTTTCTCTTGTTCTCCAAACTTTTATTTCTGCGGAGTCTACCTGGAGTGCGATTTGAGAGATTCCTCCCCCTCACGCTCGCCTGGATGTACCAAACCAACGAGTAGTCACTATACCAGTGCCCACCAAACCTTCACACTCGCACATTTTTTATTGCAAGAAATTGTCATAACATACATACACCAACCCACACACCTGCTTCCTCTTCCACTTCGTCTTGAATCTAGACAACTGGCTTCCCGTAGCTCCAACACACGAGGTATGAGGGAGTTCATTCCACACTTCCACTCCATGTGAGCTTTAATGTACCAGAAATAGAATCGGTGCTAGAGGCTGCAAGTCTTCTGGAAACGCAGATGATGGGATCGCCTTCATATTAAACCTCAACGTCCAATGACGAGCAAATTGAAAACATTGCCCCAAAAATCTTGCTGCCCCCAACCCCTGAGATTATTAGGTCTAGTTTATTGCTTTGGGAAAAGAAGCCGTAGTCCCTATTGATTCGAGCGATCGTAGCCGCCTTGACAGCTCGTCAAGTTGGTGCAGATTCAGCAAATCAGAGGTATCTTTAGCTCATATTGGCAGATAGGGCTTAAGCCACCTGACTCAGGTGCTGCATTTAACATCAGTATTCTGTAACCTGTAGACATGAATTCTAATTGTGTCACTGCCATGTCGCAAGCACAAGTTAGTTTTCAGTGCAGAAAAAGTACGTTGGTAACTTTATCTTAATCTTAATCTTAATCTTTATGTAAGACGCAGCCATTAGGTTCATAGAGAGCAAGTTGACTGCACCAGATTAAATGTATGTTTGTAGCTTATTTCCTTTTAATAAGTTTAATCCTAATACAAGTTTCACCTCGTTCTTAGTGTCTAGACAGCTGCCTGTCAGGCTAATCGAATCTCTTTAGAATGTGCCATTGCTGCTAATTAGTCTTCTTCTTTTAGTACGGTTTGCAATCTGCTCTCAAGCTAAGATAAATAAAAACATCCACTGACTATTCTCAATTCTTGTGTCTGTGCGGTCTGAATCCTATTCCAAACCCTCTGACTTGTGCAATGCGTAAGCAGTGTCGAGTGGGTTATGGGAATTATGCGTGCCTATGTGGTTATTCTTTGACGACATAGTGGTTATCACTCGCACCTTACAATCAGTAGGTTCAAGGTTGAAGTACATTAGTCATTCACTCCGTACTCGGTGGTGGTAAGCTCCTGTTGTTGCCACAGCTGCTAAGGGGCAGATTAGCAGAAGTGAGGCTGCCAATCTTTGCCATCTGCCCCTCTGACCACCACCAACCACTCACTATGTAGTGCAGTTATATCCTTATTGAGTCCAGAGTTGTTGATAGCTTTTTTGTAAGAAGTAGCAGTGAAGCTGATTTAGTTTAATATGAGTAAATACGTTTTCTTCTTCCTACTCCCTTTCAGGCAAATAGTTTTTGTTTTCTTTCTTCCCTTCTGCATGTTAAATGGTCTTTTTTGTTGAGAACTATGACCGACTGGAGGTGGCTTGTCCTCATTATGATCACTGTGAAATGCCTGAAATAAAATAAATAAACAAACAAACAATTAAATGTATATATTGACTGGTGTCTTGCCCTAAGATACAACAACAGGTGCACCTAAGGGATAACCTGACAGAAGCCAGATTGATATGTGTAGCTTAGGGTGACCAGACGTCCCAGTTTACCCGGGACAGTCCCAGTTTTGAGCCCTCTATGTCCCTCTATGTCCCTGTGAATTTATCTGAAACCATTCATTTGTCCCAGTTTTACACAACCTCTGTCCCAGTTGTCCCAGTTTTTCACCAGTGCCATGTCCAAAGCCACATATTTACTTGATACTTTATGACTTTGGACCAAAACAAAAAATGTGACAAAAAAATGCAGAAAGAAAAATTACAAAAGAATAAGAAAACACAGGGATAATGGTAACAAATGTAAGAAAAAGAAAAACTATGAAAAAAATCACAAAAAAGGAAGTAAAAATACAAAAGAATGATGGAAATGAAAAAGAAAATGACGAAAATTATGACATTATTATGAAAATTATGAAAAACAAAATAGATCGTGAGAAAAATTACAAAAAACCCTGCAAAATTAACAAAAAAAAAATGACAAAATGAAAAAATTGAGAAAAAAACTGAAGAAAAATGTGAGAAAAATAATGAAAAAACATGAAAAACAAAAAAAAAAGTGAGAAAAATAACAAAATAAAAATCTAATTTTTGTCCCAGTTTTAAATGTGAAAAATCTGCTCACCCTAGTGTAGCTCTAAATTGATTTCTACACGTTATCAATCTGGAAAGACTCCCGTCCAAACTGTCCGTGAAAAGGAGGGACAATCAGTACAATACTTTGAGCTGATTGGGCCCCAGTTAGTACACGCCTTCCTAAATGCGGTCAATTGCGGTATCTACGAAGTCCTCTGAGGTAGCCATGTTTGATCGTCATACATATCCCGCCCCAAGCTACACAGCAGCATGTCATTGGTCCGACCCACTGGTTGTGACGAGACGCACCTATCAGCTGCCGCCTTTCGAGATTTGGATTTGTTGTGAGACTGAAAATTCAGATCTCACCACAATTCATCTTGCAGCACAAGGTTACCACCTAAGGGAGCCGGGATTTGAACACTCAACCTTCTGATCATGAGACGACCCGCCCTACCATCTGCACCACAGCCACCGAACATGGCAAAAAGCTTTAAAAGTCTATTCTGCATAATACTCTCATTTTAAGGGTCAAACTGTGTTGAATCGTTAATTTTTATAGTTAGTTATTAGAATTCACAGTGGTTGTCCGAGCTAAGTTCCAGTTGATCTCTCTCATCCATCTCTTATACTCTGCAGCTTGCTTGGGCCATGGCCTGCAGTAGCGTATCTTGGCTCTCTGAAACGAGAAGAGAAAAACAGTGCCCAGTCATAAACTATTCCACCTCTCTATCCTATGACTCACTCCATTTCCTCTTTTTACTTTGAGCTGCTCTTTCATTCGCATTTGTAACGTGAAGTCCGGCCCCTGTAAGCCCTACATGCTCTTTTACTAATATTTCATTTGAAAGACTGGCCTGAGCTTTTCTTTGTGTTTGTGTGTAACTCTGTCGTGTCATTGTACTGCAGGGAAAGGGGTGGGATTTAATGTGTTTTTCTTTTTTTCTTTTTACTTCCAACCACTCCTTTGCGAACATGAATATATATATATTTAAGTATTCAGTGAAGTGTTTCAAATAATACGTTAAGTCTTGAAGCAAACCTGCATCTGATTTTTTTTTTCTTCTTCCTGCTTTTGTTATGTTGCCTATCGGTTACTTATTTGTCATACAGTCATTATTTACATTTACGTGTTCGAAATGAACCACAATTTACGCATTTGTCATTTCAAATCATAAATCATGCTCATAAATGTTTTTCAGTTTTGTGAAATATTCCATTTTATCACCAGATAATGCACTTAAGTACAACCACAGTGTTCTTTGGCGTTTTGTTCAACATTATGCCATTGCAAATATAGTTTTCAAAAGCATTGTGCTCATGAAACACATTCGAACATGTTTTTATCAGCCTCTTCATCAAAATACTGAAAAGTTCATTGACAGCAAACGTATTTTGAAAGATGCCCTCAGAAATCTGTCCGGATACAGCGAACAATAAATTAGATTTCAGTCGTCTGCCACGTTGGGATGAGTTCATTAAGAAGACACGTCTGACAGACTCCATTCTTTCACAGATTTCTCTATCTTTTTTTGGTCATTTTTTAAAACAATATTCAATGCAGGTAATTTCAAGCGATTATTAACTGCCATTGTACTGTTTTTTTTGTTTTTTTTGTTGCTAAAACTCTGTCTCTCTGGCAGATGAGATGAAATCCAAAAATGATTTTGCGGCCAGCCAGATTTTGACATGTTTTTCAATCTAATTATACCTAACACCAGACACTGACAGGCATCTCTCAACAGTTTATGTGTGTTGCTGGCCATTACATTCTGTAATTGTGGGTTTTGATTTGGCAGGAAAAGTGGTCTCAAATGTGGCAAAACCGCAGTCAAATGTTTCTTCTGATTCTTTATGATGTTGCCTTTAATTTCAATGTAATACCTGAGGCGGTCCATTCAAATTACCCAAACCTGAAAGGGTACATTGAATTTGATACATGCTGACATCTTTAGACAATAAGTTGGGGAAAATTAGGTTAAAATGGACCAAACTACATATTTGTGAGTCCATTAATCACATTTAGTACTTTTTCTACATTTTATCTGTGTTTTCCTGGTTTATGCATCCCAATTTAGAAGAATAGCATTTTCTCTTCATTATATGATGCTTTTACCACATTTAAACGTCCTCCTTTGCGCTTCAAATTGATAAGCAGCATGTGAATAATGCAACCAAGTACGCCCTGTTTTCTCCTGACAGGGACAAGAGTCATGAATTTATATAAGTTTGCACAGCGGCACTTTGCTTGTGCCAGGTTTACCAGTCCGAGGCCAGCAGTAATTTTATGGGTTCATCCAAAGCTAGTGAGCTGTAAAATAGACTGTGGTGATAGCCCAAACACACATAATGGAAGCCCCTGTGTCTCCATAGAGCTTTGATGGACATCATATTGTGCGCTATCAATGACTGGGCCGTAAGTCTGAGCCACAGATAGGAAGAGTGGGGCCTGTGTGTTGTTTATGGTCGCCGCTGTGTGGTTTGATGTAGTGATGTAGGGAGGATTATGGGAATTATGAAAAGGGTTTGGTAATATGTCCGATAAATTTTGTGTGGACACTTCCCAGGCAGTGTATGCGTGGATATTCGGGACTGAGACTGCCATCTTTGCAAACAGGTGCCAATGCTCGCTAGCACTGATGTCTTATTAGGCACCTAAGCTAAATGGTCAATCATTGCGGTTAAGTTTTCTGCTTTTTTTGAGGGTCGGATACATGGTCCAATGGCCAGTAAACCTCCTCTAATATGTTAGTGATAGAGAAATCATTGAAATTATGTAAATGTCATGAAATGGATATGCCATATTTTTTATATAGGCTTCACCATTCATTTGAATAGGGAGAGAACGTTAGCTTACGGAAAGTCCGGCAACACTGTAAACCCAATACTATTCCTAGCTAGAAATACAGTATGTCAGTTACTTTGCGTAAAGTTTGCAAAATGGTGAAGTGACAGCAAATATTTAAGCCTTTCTAACATGTGTTTTAATAAAGAGTTACATTACTGTCCTAAACCTAGCTATCTAACTCACAATGTGCGGCTATCATTAAAAGTTTCCCTTAGATAGTCATGTAACTATCTTATACTCAGCTATCCAAGTTCACCATGCTTTTGTCAAGTGCTCAAGAGGACATTTCATTGCAATGATTAGCCAACGTATAACTTCAAATAATTAAGTGTTCTTACTTGCTTTGGATTATTCAATTACATTTAACCTTTGTACCTAGTTAACTCTGATAACAGGTTTCCTCACTTTTAAGTTTTCCCAGCTTATCAGGGTTTACAGTGTTAAGTTTTAAGCCTAAATCTAAGCAGCAAACTGCAATGGTTCACCGATCTGTGTGTGCATTTGGGGAACCTTCATATATTTATTATTTATTTTTCTACGCAAAAAAAAAAAAAACTAAAAAACAGACAGACAGACAGACAGACAAAAAGGCTATAATTTCAGAATCCTTATTTTGGTTCCACGGGAAATTATTTTACCAAACTATTTCACTCTATTGCATCATCATCACCAATGT
>OMNZ01074132.1:13350-26534 GCA_900303255.1 Lesueurigobius sanzi
TCTGATAACAGGTTTCCTCACTTTTAAGTTTTCCCAGCTTATCAGGGTTTACAGTGTTAAGTTTTAAGCCTAAATCTAAGCAGCAAACTGCAATGGTTCACCGATCTGTGTGTGCATTTGGGGAACCTCCACCCCGAGTTGCTGCTTCATATATTTATTATTTATTTTTCTACGCAAAAAAACAGACAGACAGACAGACAGACAAAAAGGCTATAATTTCAGAATCCTTATTTTGGTTCCACGGAAAATAATTTTACCAAACTATTTCACTCTATTGCATCATCATCACCAATGTCCGTCCACATGACGCATGAGCACAGTTACGCCTGGCATATTTGTTTCTTCATTGATCCTGGTGGGCTTTATGACCCCGATAACAGCCTTTTATAGACATCAAAACCATAACCATAACATGCTCCGCTCTTAGTCACCCACTCTACATCTATATCGTAATCCCTTGTTTTTCTTTTTTCATCTGCTCTGTGAACTATAGCCCTGACAGGTTCACAACCTGGTGAACCCCCCCTCCCACCCCTCTCCCCCTCTCTCTGTCTCCCCCTCTCTCTATCAGATCAGCTCAAATACAGTGCTATGATAATGCTGCTTAGCTCCGTAGCTCAGGATGAAAGAGTTTTCGACACAGGCATCCAATATCTGGGGAAGAGCCTGAGCAAATCCTCCGCCTTGTCAGATATGTCTCACACAGTCTCAAAGAAAAGAGCCTGGTTGTTCACTTTGGAGGATTTGCAGCTCGGCTTTGTGTTCGCCGGGGAGATCTCCAGATACAGTCCTAAAAGTTGTGATGTGCCGGTGTAGCGGTGTATAGGTATGTTGCTCCTATGTGTCCTTCGTAGACCAGGATGATGGACGTGGATGTGTAGTGCAGGGACAGACTTGATATGGCAGTGTGGTATGATGCTCTCAAGAGGCTGAAAAAAGAAAAGATGGCTTGTTTTTGTAATGCTTTGTTAAAGTTTTACTCAAGTTGGCAAGGACAGACTGTGGAGAGTATTTTTCTCTGGTTACCGATAACCCCTAACCCTATCCTTTGGAATGATCCCTGCGGCCCAGTCCTCCTCATGCACACATTAAAAAAGCGCAATTTGTCCTTGTATACAGGTTTTGAATGAAAACAGGTTAGAATTGCTTTTTCAAAAAATTAGCTCCTACTTTCGTGCATACAAAGATCTGTACAGATGCCTTTCCTTCTGTAAGTCTAAAAACACATCAGTGGTATTTGTAATAAACTAGGATTTGGACAACATACCTTTGTAAATTAAATAATTAACTGATTTCTTCACTGCAAAAACTCGATGTCTCCATACAATGAAATTACTCGAGATTTTTCATATAATCTTGAGTGCAATGAGATGTTTTTTTCCCTTAAAGCAGTACTGTGGAAGCTTTCACCCAGTAAATATAACATTTATTTTATTTAACAGTATCCCTGTCCCTGTGCGGGGTCACTGCTCTATAGACTGCATTCGTAACTTGACAGATTAACATCCTGCTTGGTCCCAGGAAACCAATCTGATTCATGGCCCATCTCAGCTTTTTTTCACACACATCTTTTTTTTCTCCAACCCAGTTCTGCCATGGCCACGCCCCCTGCATTGGCCTAACCATAACCACATCCATTTTCCTAACCCTAAACTTAACCATAGATCTATCCCTAACCTTAACCCTGAACTTAAAACTCACCCTAACCATAATTAAAATTTTAAAATAAACTTAATAGCTCTAACTAAAAAAAAGCCTCACTAGGAGTGTCGTCCAATGAGAATGTGCGGGATCGGGACTTTGGTAGAACTGGGTTGGAAAAAAAATGAGGCCACATCTCATCTGCTCAGCGCGTAGCGTTAGCAGGTTGTTGTTTCGTATCACTTGCTGCTCGATGTGGCGAACGCTCCGAAGAAACAATATAAGTTGTCTGACGAGGCACGAGAGAGGAAGAGAGAAAGAGACCGCATTAGGGACCAAACCTCGGCCCAGGGTTTGAACATAAGCTTAATTCACACATACTACGCCACGCGGCCTGCATCCTGCCTTTACCCAGATATGTATGTATGAATGCAAAGAATTGCCCATGTCCAACCCGGACATAATGGACCAGTGCGGCGTGCACCCGCATGTGAATGTGCTCTGCTCATCAGCCTCTTGAGAGTGGCAAAAGTGTCTTTCTTTTTTTTCATTGTCACTCATGTTGAGGAGCACATCATTGCGAAAGAGAAGGCTGGTTCGTTTGCGCTGCAAGACCAGTTTCCAGTAAACTGCTGCCTTCTTGTGCAGGTGCCTGTGCGCGCTGTCGCTCCATGTCCATTTCTGTCTTTTCTCTTTCCTCAATCAATGACATTACATTTGCACAATCCTTCCATCTTTTAACCTGCCGCATGAGCAGCAATAGCACAATAAGTTCCACTTCATCCATCTTTTTGAAAGTTCAAATCACGGTGCATCTCTTTTGTCATAATTCACTTGCTTTTTATGCAAACCCTGACCACTCTCCGCCCCTCACGGCTTTTGACCCAGGTGTATGTGAATGCTGGTTACACGGCTTCGAGCCAGCTGTGGTTATCATGTGTGAATGACATACGCTGCACTTAAGCGGGCAACATTTGTCCGCACTTAGCCCGGTGGAGGTGTGTGAATTTGGCTATAGAGTGTATATTAATGATGGAGATACAGTTGGCTAGTCCTCCGTGAAGCCAGTTAGCATACGGGGGCTGGCTCCGGAACCTGGAAGCTCCAATTGACTTTCTATGTAAACTTTTTTAGCCCCTCTTTAACTCATCATTGGAAATAGCCTTGTTAATGAGCCTCAAGGGCTTGTCTTACCACGTGCTACACCATCCTGTTCTTTGTCTTTTTGTCATTTTCAACATTAAAAGAGAACGTAACTTGCACATGCCAAATATGGATTTGGCTCCAATTCAACATGGCCACGGTTCAAATGTTAGCATGACATGTGACGTCCTCAAACAGCTGTTCAATTTTGCGACGTTCCCTCGATGACCACTAGATGACTTATAGCCAAGGTTCCACAGTGCTGCTTTAATTTAAGACTTTATTTACTTTACTTGACTTGCTGACTCGAATCAAATTCAAATATACTTATTCCATGAAATTGTACTTATTTCTAGATCCCTTTTTGCTGCGTTGGTTGATCCAGGACACAAAGCATTACTATTGTTGTTCATGGTGAACCTGTAGAGCCCTGTGCAATGTGTTTCATCGGTCGTTTGAACTAGAAACGGCAAGTCTCTGAGCCACTTTCCCTTCCTGCCATATACTTGGTCTAAGGTTTTGGAGCTATAATTGGTTGTATTGAGTCTAAACTCAATACACTGCATAGAGTAACTAAAAAAAGTTAGTGCTTTTTCTATTCTATTCTGCGAACTGTATGACACTACATAACCACAAGATCTCAGTGCCTCCTTTGAACAATTCCTCTAACTTTATTTTTCATATCCTTTTGACCGCCCCTACTCTTCCCACTCCACCACTTGTATGTGTTAGCCCCGAAAAGAACTGCAGGAGAAGAGTCAGTCACTTCAACCTGTGTTTTCTTGACTTGACACAAACACTTTATGTTGTATATAAGAGGCACCCAGAAAATAATGGCCTGTGGCAAGGATGAGATAAAACATGTGGCCTTGCTTTGCAGCCATTGCTTCCCTGAACCAATGAGGTGAGGAGGGGAGAAACAGGGCTTTTAGAAGAGGATGCTCTAATGTGCTTTGCTGTGTACTTTAGTGGTCTGTAGAGAAAGGGAAAGTGCACTGCCTTGGAGTTACACTTCAGCATACACTAGGTGGCAAAGGGTAATTGAGAGTTGAATGTGTTAAAAAAGAAATATTTTGATGGAGTTATTGGCGGAAAAGTGCATGAATAAAATTGATTTATCTGTAATGAGAAATGTAAGTTTAAGTGTTGCCATCCAGGGTTTGGGCTGTGCTCACCAACTGCGCGCACAGATAACAAGGACCAAATTTAATACAAATATAAAGCACAAAAGCAATATTATATGGCTGTTATTCAATCACCAAGCTTTGAAAAATACAGATTTTTGTAAATAGCTATATCATTCATATTGATGAAAGAACTTTACTGTTTTCAAGCTGTCATGTGGGGCTGTTTTAGCGTTGGGGGAGGTTTGCTTCTCAACATGAGAGAGGAGCTGTATCTTGAGGTGAGAGGCATCCCCGCACTAACACAACCGTACTACACCCATACACACACACATCGTGTATGTTTATAGCTGCCACAATACACATTGGTATGCACAGTGTTTATTATGTTATTAGACCACCAACCAGTATAAGGTGTTTGCCACTGCTGCCATAATTCTGTTTACCAAAATGTCGTTTTATGTTTCTATAATGGTTAAGGAAAAAG
This sequence comes from Lesueurigobius sanzi, assembly GCA_900303255.1. Lineage (NCBI taxonomy): Eukaryota > Metazoa > Chordata > Actinopteri > Gobiiformes > Gobiidae > Lesueurigobius > Lesueurigobius sanzi. Next base: position 17,746 of record OMNZ01074132.1, read on the forward strand.
GAATCTGGAGCTGGATCTAATGGACTGAAGCCAAAGTTGAACCCCATTGAACAGATTCATTTCTTAACCTCTTTAGACCTAGAGTCCCCGAAAATGGGGACTTTTTTTTCAGATACAGTTACTGACCTACGTGTTTTACGCAGAAAAAATATTCCAAAGTTGCAAATTTGACAGCTGATGTGGGATTATCCATTTCTGTTGTTATTTCCTACACCACAGGGAGGAAAAAGGCCTTTTTGCGGAAAAATGTGTGTGTTTTTTTCAGGCGGAAATTCATTCAAACCCATGGCAACCTCATTTTATTGTCAAACAACATCATTTATTTTTATTTCACTTCCACCGTCATCCCAAAGCTCTACCAAATGTGTGGACACCAAGATTAGCCATGTACACCTAGGATGTAAAGACATGATTTTTGGAGAAAAAGGCCTAGGGCTTAAAGGGTTAATGAATAATAATCATGGTAAATGGTCACATTTATATAGCACTTTTCTACCTGCTTTAGGCACTCAAAGCGCTTTACATCAAGCAACCACTCACCCATTCACACTCTCATTCATACACCAGTGTACGCAGACACTGGAGGCAAGGTGGGTGAAGTGTCTTGCCCAAGGACACAACGACAGTGTGCACCTGTGGGGATCGAACCGCTAACCCTCCGATTACAAGACGACCCGCTCTACTACTTGCGCCACCGTCGCCCCAAATGCAATTGTTCATTTGAAACAAGTTTTTTATAAGTTACTTATGTTTCTTGTTTTCATGACGTGGTCTAATAAATGTGTTAAGCGCTGTATATTTCAAGTACAATGATTAAATTAACAGTGTGTTTACATGCCATTGAGTATCCTGTTTATAAACAGGGATTTTAAATATCCTGGTTTTGTCTGTGTCCATGTAAACACAATATCCTCCTTTCAGTTTTCTGGATAAGCCATTATCCAGGTTATTAGAAACCAGGATACTCTCACTGGGATATTCCCACAGTATCCAGGATATTGGGGCATGTAAACAGAGTATCCTGGTTTCTCTTTATCCCTTCTAAAAATAAACAAAACAACTGAACTAGGATGTAGTTCCAGTGTCATCTGCTAAGATTTTGAACTAAACTGTCACTTTGGGACAGATCTTGTCCCTGTGTTTAGAGAAATGGGTTAAAAAGCAAAGTGTTAGCAACATAGCTAAATTGTTTAGCTCCTGACCGTATTTGTCCTTAGCCCCGCCTCGCTCTGGAGCCTAAATATCCGGGATACTGTCGTTTTCCATGTAAACAGGAATATGAGTATCCAGGTTTCTCCGAGCACATGTAAACATCTTCTCCAGAATACTGCCATAACCAGGATATTACTAATAACCAGGATATTCGAGTGCATGTAAACACACTCACTGATGACCACAGCAAATGAGACCTAACAGACCCACAACTATTAGTATTCTGTTTATTATTTTGTTTATTTATTCAATTATGTAATCTCTCTCTCTCTCTCTCTCTCTCTCTCTCTCTCTCTCTCTCTCTCTCTCTCTGATTACTAGTGTTTTCTTCATTGTTATTGTCAATTAAAACCTAAGAAAATAAATGGTAAACAAACAACCACCCAGTGCTTCACAATATTTTTCTACAGTATTAAAAAAGAGCAAAAATAGTTAATTTGGTGAAGGAAATTGGCTAAGTTCGTATGAATTTGTACCGGCTATAAAGATCTCTACCAGTTTGCATGCGTGTGAATATAGCCATACTCCCACACGCAGCTGGGCACAGTCAAGTGACATTTTTCTCTCTTGGTCTTCATAACCTTTATTACGAACAAAAAATAAGCAGTTGTGTAAAGTTGTTATTGTCTGGGTCAACAAGACACGGACAATTAGCCTTTTGTCTCATAGTTTGTGCGACAGACAGCCCGAAATCTTTTTGCCGGGTTAAATACGCAGCCAGCGATAAAATAGATTTGATTTACAACCTTCAGTGTTGTGTTGTCGAACAGAATGTGCCGATCTACAAGTCTGACCTAAGATGCAGCCGCTGGACACCTCCACCGTTTGCTAATCGTGACCAAGCTGCTGTGGTCCGGGTAAAGTTGCTCGTCACCGTGGAGGATGTTCTCCGACAACAAGTATGTCTTCAGCTCCAAGTGTGCCACCGCTAACCAGCCTCTGTTACCTAGCAACCATTATCATTTGCATTTGGGTGACGTCTTGAGGTCATTTGCATTATTTATATGGCCCTCTTGTTTAGGCTTGCATAGAAATAAGAATGCCCGCTGCTGATGTGTTTTATTGCGACTTGAAAAATGTCGCCGCCCGAATTTGAATGTAGAAAGTGCATAGCATAAATGTAAATAACAAGGTTTCATACAGTACATTATTACCAATATTTGCAACACATCTGTTAATAATAAGATTTTTTGGAAGATCCAGATGAGCGCAGTGCATACTCTCGTCATGGTTAATGAGAGCACACTGAAAAATTGACCTAAGCTAACATGCATTTCTGAAGATGTTTGTAATTATTCAAGCTGCCGGATCAGCAGCTTTTATGGATAATAAGACCCTGTGGAGACTATGCTTTGTTTCAGAGGATATTATATGACCTAAATGACTACACTCTTTGTTTATTATGTTTATTCAGTGTGATCCATGCCCACATGCACCTCTGCTTCTGTGGGTTCTCGCTAGATTGATCGATAGACCGTACCAAGTTTCTGGGTGCGTGCATTTCACACAACATCTGTCCTTATCTAAAAGCACTGCATTCCTGGCCAAGAAACAATATTAGCAAACTGAAGAGGCATTGTGCCATCATGTTCTACAGAGGGATCATCGGGAGCATCCTGACCAACTGCATTATTGTGGGGTTGGTGCTCTGTGTCCTGCTGTAGAAGTTTACAGCGAGTCAAGCATAGTGAGCCCAGTTGAGAAGATCATCTGTGCTTCTCTCATCTCAGTTCAGGACATTCTCCACCTATCTCACCCACAAAGCCCTCGCCACTGGAGGTGATTTCACACACACTTCCCTTATTATATATTTTTGAGCTTTGATGACTTTTGTAACAACTCAGGTTGGGATGGTGTTGTTTGTTGATCTCTGAAGGATCATGGGAGGCGTCGCTGTGAATGCTTAGCCGCCGCAGGCCAGCTGTCTCTGTGGCAACTCTTCTGACTCCTCCTGCCTGTGGCCCAGGGAACTGGAATAGTCATGGGGACCCGCTTTTGCATTCTGCATTCTTACTGGAAATACGATCAATAAATCAAGACCATGCAAACTTTTGCACCGCCCCATCCAGCCTGTCCGTCCCTATGAGTGGATTCCTCCTTCATGTGCTGGTTACGAGTGGATCTCCCGAGGCGTCTCCATTTCACCAACTGGGTTTTTGGAGAAATGAAGACACCTCGCTGGTTATGAGTGGATCTCGCTGGTTACGAGTGGATCTCCTTGAGGTGTCTTCATTTCTCCAACTGGGTTTTTGGAATTTTTCCTTGCCGAGAAGGAGGGTCTAAGGACAGGGGATGCCCCAGAACATTTATTATTCACTCATTGTCTGTTAAACCAGCTTTCTGTTTCTTTTGGAGACCACCTGTGAGTCAACTTTTGCTGTGATTTTGGGCTATACAAAATAAATTGAATTGAATTGAAGTGTTGGGAAAACTACCCTCTGCATTTGACCCGTACTTAGCAATGGGCATCTGCTTGGCGCCTGGAGATCCATCTCCAAATGTCGAGCCAGGCTAATGGTCAGAATCTCCTGGCAGGACAGCTACACAGAAACGGGGAGGACATGCAAACTCCATACACAGAGGCCCACCACTATGCCACTGGGACAGTCACCCATAATTAGTGATCCACTGTCCTGTGTCCTGGTGCATAATGGCTAAGATGAAGTTACTGGCATGCATGCCCTCTACAGCAGGAAAATAACGTTCATTGCTTTGAATTTTGTGGTAACAATTTGGAATCGTGAATACACCATGCAAACTGTCTGCTAAATGCTAAACGTATCATTAGCATTAGCTTTATAGGGCGTACATTTACACTATGTGACATACGTGGATCTGTGCACCTGTCAAACTGCGCCTAACTCAAAGTGTCCCAGAGCATTTGTTGTAGCACCCATGATTAATGATTGTTGACACAAACACAAACGCTGGGAAGCACAGACCGAGTGAGACAGATGAAGACAGATAGAGGCGGTGGGAGAAGCTCAAGTTAAATAGCCCCATATCAACATTGCAGACGCCGCGGATAATAGGCCTCTGCTGGCACTTCTTTCTCACCACAACTGCATCCCTTAAGGCTGGCAAGTAAGCAATTTGATCGGGACAAAAGTGCCACAAAAACCGCTTGAGATAAAAGGAAAGAAAAGTACTCATAAGTACTCATTATCATCAGCATTGTAAATTTTGTTCTCTCTATAGCGTTATTTACAAGTAGTTGCGTAGTTGATTGCTGCACATGCTTTGCAGACCCATGGAGAAATTGTCCTTTTATCTTTCCTGAAAATGAACGCTTGAGTTTATGTAGCCTGCCAAAGTGAAGTAAATTGGGTCTCCCTTTTGTGAACACAGTGGTACCCTGTCAAATACTGAAGTCAAGGTTCACCCCAAATCACCTCCTCTGGGACCGTCCTTCACCTGCTACACCATTAGATGTACAGCTGAACCATTCCTGGATTATTTTGAGAGTGCCCAAAGGGATATTCACAATTCTGCTACTCGCTATTGAGCCTTTCCATCAAAATCAAGCAGCAGCATCAAATCATCTGCCGCTTGGTGTTCAGGGATTGAGCGGGTTTCTTCGGGGCTCGTGTCAGGTGCCCTTCCTGACACCATCACAGTGAGTTGGCCCCAATCAATGAAGGCAAAGATTCTTCAGTTGTCATCTGTACTTAGTTGAAGAGTAGGACACACTTCAGACTTCAGAAGACGACTGAAGAATCTTTGCCTATAAAAAGCGATTTGCACATCTGGGCCCGTGACGTGCATCATGGGTAAGGTTCAAATTTTGACTACCAAACATGGCAGAAAGTATGGTGTTAGATATCTTTGTATCAACGCGCGCAGTTCACATGGATCGAGGGCGCATTCAATAAAAGTGAATGGTGAAGTGGTGAAAATGTTGAAGTGTGCGCAAAAACTTCAGACGCCCGGTGTTTACTGTTTTCTGCCCACTGTGCGCTCGCTCTTCTACAGTTTGACCGCGCCGTTTTACTTTTTATTCAGCATGTTACGTCACCAGAATAAGGCTGAGCAGTGGATCACAGATAGTAAAACTGAAAACATATCTAACTACTAATTTATAAAAGGAACAGATTAATATATATTTGACCTAATACCAAACTGTGATCCACTGCTCGGCCTTATTCTGGTAACATAACATAACATAACATAACGTGCTGAATGAAAAAAATAAAACTGCGCGGTCAAACTGTAGAAGAGCGAGCGCACAGTGGACAGACAACAGCGGACTGAAATGCCGGGCGTCTGAAGAGACACGAGCGCCCTCTGTCAGAGTTTTTGTGCTCACTTCAACATTTTCACCTCGTACTTTTATTGAATGCGCCCGAGAACCCTGTGTACCCTCTCTATTAAAGATAGCCCTCTAACACCATAAGAAAGCAATGAACGTCCGGATCTTTCTTTTCTGTCGGGAAATCAATCTAATTGCTTCTTCCTGTCTTTGGTTGGACTCAGTCAGCCTTAAGTGGCCTTAAAATGGTGTTTGTTCCACCAAAGTTCAAATCTATAAATTTCATTGAAGCAGTTGTAGCATAAAGCACCTGTCATTCTACAAGTCACTCAAGGCTTAAACCAATGGCGTCCACCTTACGCTCCACGGTTAGCAACCTGTACTCATGGTTTGCTTGGTAGCCAAAATTGACCCACACATGCACAGATGCAATGTGCACTTTGCTTATTTATCTAATGTTTTTGTCATTTAAATAACTTTTTTTTTAAACCAAACAAGCAATGCAAAAAAAAAGCATTATGGCCAGTTGTACCCCTTAGCTGACTGCGCCATGACGTCTTGCAGCTCTTTTTTACATTTTTCAAATGTGAATGGAAAAATCATGTGAATTTGACTTACATATTGGATGTAGAACGTGTGGTTTGGCCAAGGGTGTTCTAGGTGAGCCTGAGAATACTCATATATTTAAACAATTCATATCTTCATGTAGGCTTCATGTAGATTAATGAAGGAACAGCATGAATAGAATTTACTCTTGTGTAAAACTGTTAATCTGTAAGGCAGCCTGAAAAAGGGGTAACTATGGCATGTATGTGATAAAATATATTTCCCAACACGTGAAAACGGAGAGTAAGAATGTACATTAATCTACTTGAAGATGTCAGAAATTATGCAGTAAAAGTGGAGAAAAGGCCACAAGTTAAACATATATTCATGAGTGTGTGGCACCTGCATACATTGTGTGCAGCCTGTGTCAGAGTTTATCAGTGGGTTATCCAGTGTGCTCCTCCCATCACAGATCTCCCTCTGATTGTGCGAGCCGCCGTCTCCTTGTGCCTCTGCTGTGACCTTTCATGTCCCTTAGTGAATTATTATGTGTTGTAATGTATTCCATCTGACAACTGCCGCCGCATCCGCGCTCCCACCAAATTTCCATTAACTTTTAATTACCTTACCTGCTAAGGGGGATCTATTTAATTTTCAATGTCCCAGAATTTCATCTGTTAATAAATCCCTTGAATAACTGCCCGTCCCCTCTCATTAGTAAATGTCAGACTTGGAATTACAGTACACAGGTGGAATGCCGAGCAAGAGGGGGGCACATTGTTTCAAAGAATGAAGATAAAGCATATTTGAATGGCATCAATTATGTAAAATGTAATCAAAGACTAAATGGATTCTATCAGTGTATTTTATAGAGCAGCTGGAACTATGTGGCACTTATCTATTCTACCTCACGCAGCTGACCTTTTGCTACTGGAATGGGAGTTTTGCTTTCTTTGTTGGATGATGATTGTGTAAAACTTCATCATTGCTACATGCAGTGTGTTAAAGTAGGTTTAGATGCTTTATCTGAACATAGCTATCCCGGCTTTCTTTGTTTAGCATTTGTTCAGTTAAAGTTTGTGTAGGATCTCAGTCGTACAGGAGTTGTCCATCGTAGGCAAAGATTCTTCAGTCTTCATCTGTACTCTGTAGTTGAACATACTTCAACTACAGAGTACAGATGAAGACTGAAGAATTTTTGCTTACGTGTATATTTGAGTTAAATTACAACACATACACATTTCTTAGTTTAAATATTCTTTATTTGTTACAATGGATTCATTTAATCTTAATTTATCTTAAAAAAACAAGGCTGCGAGTGTGCAGGTTGTCCCCCTTTTCACCCTCTGTCCGCACTTCGGCTAAGCCCGCATCCATGCGGACTTCGCCGCACTTAGCAATTAGCTCGTGCACTCGTGCTACAACCTGGTACAATGCATCTCTCCTTTCTGAGGTTAATGTTTATTGTGCACTGTCCCTGTTCAAATAAATAAATAAATAAAATAAAAATTACCCACAATTCATTGCTGCGTTTGATGTTTTAACATGGGACTATTTAAAAGCAAAAAACTTGTGAGTGATGTTTGGCGATGGAGCTCCTGTGCCTCTGCCGAAAAAGTGTCTTTTCAAATGTAAGTATTAAATATTTGGTCTGTTAGTATGTGAACACAGCAACGTCGTCCAATGAAAATTCATGCTGCTGACGTAATGCCAAAACTTGGTTGGACAAAAATAAAAGACTCAGCACTGTCCCATATCCTATGTTTTTTGTACACTTGTAACCTAAGTACTCAAACCCTGGCCGTTTCTCAATTCTTAGTCTGCAGACTCATACTTGTGAACTCGGGGAGAACAGACTCAGAGAACAGACTTGAGGAGCACACGAGTGTGGACTTGACTTCTTCAGGTTTTTGGGACATGGGGAACTCGATGACATCACAGGAAGTAGCTCATGGATATGGGCTGTGAGCGTTTATAAAATAAAATCACTTCATGCTATTAACTTTGACACACTGCCCTGCGATGTTATGAGAGACATCAATTTGAATGTATTTCTTATTTGTCTTGTTTTTTTTTGCTCAAATAAAATCAAAGAAAGAAACAACATTTGTGAACGTTTGTCAATAAAAACTGTAAATACATATAATTTGTAGAATGTATGGGATTTGTACATCTCATGTGTTAACTAAAAGTATACTGTACAAATGACAATTTATCTTCATATTTACTTGACATTTTATCCTTGACATCTTCAATAAAAAGTGTATTTTTAAATAGTTTTCATTGGCCCTATTAATGTCTAAATGAACTATGAAATGTAGATCGACTTTATTATTAATTTAATATTATATAACATTACATTTTAGTGCTAACACAAGCAAATATGACACAGTTTTTATATTCAAAAGCACTGGTTTTGAGATCAAAAATATTAATGAGGTCATTTATCAAGACTGGTGCTAACATGTGCAAGCAGGAAAACCGCATAAATCTATTTGTGGGCATGTTGCACCTCATTTTGTATTTAAAAGTGTCATAGAGTAAAGGCCCATGTGTAAATGACAGGAAGCTGTGATAAATCCTCAGTAAAATATTATTAATAATAGTGCGCTGTCCACCTGCACATGAGCTGCATTTGTCCTAACGAGTACCATTTATGACGTTATGGTATTTAATGCGTGATAGTTAACCTTTGTGAGTAAATAACAGTGATGTAAAAAGGATCAATGATTGAACACATTTAGGAATAAAGTTAAACACGTTTTGAGCAACTTCTTTCACT
>OMNZ01074133.1:0-17733 GCA_900303255.1 Lesueurigobius sanzi
TAAATTGGGTTAAAAGTAAAAGTATTTTATTTTCAAGGAGAACTCTCTACGATGAACTGGTTTAGTTGTGGTTTAGACCTGGTTTAGTCTTGGTTTAGACCTGGTTTAGATCTGGTTTAGTCCTGGTTTATTCAGAGTTTAGTCCTGGTTTAGATCTGGTTTAGTCCTGGTTTAGTCCTAGTTTAGCCCTGGTTTAGACCTGGTTTAGACCTAGTTTAGACCTGGTTTAGTCCTGGTTTAGTCCTGGTTTAGTCCTGGTTTCGTCCTGTTTTTGACCTGAGTTAGGGTTTACTGGTTTAGATCTGGTTTGATTCAAAGGATTTATTTCACTAACCTCTTAAAAAATACGTTTTACTTATGAAGTAGTTTTTTTTTTTTTTTTTACAATGGATACTTTTCTACTTTTACTTCAGTAGAATTGTAATCTGACACTTGTACTTTTACTTCAGTAAGCATATAGAGTACTTCTGGCACTCACAGGGCGGTGTGTAGAGCGGGTGGTTGATGTAGTAAGCCATCCAAGCCGCAGAGCACCAGTAAAACCCGCAGTTCTGAAATAAACAGCGTGACGTGAAAGAACAAACAAGCGCCTGGATGACGTCATTGTATGGAAAGCGCACTGACTTTGAATATGTTTCTGAGAGGCATGGTCCCGTGTGAGATGCGGTGGACGAAGAGTGTCTCCAGAATGCGCTTGATGTAGTGGAAAGAGTGACACACGCAGGCCAAACTGGGGCACAGCACACTCAGATTAAAACATACCCAGAAGCGGTGGAAAGCCAAAATCACTGTGTACAAAAACACTCACTGTACGACCCAGTGCTTGCTGCTGGTGAAGTCATATTTGGGAGAATATATGAACGGGAGGCGGAAGTAGAACATGAGATAGATGATCAGAGGGCCCGCGCACTCTGTCAGAAATACCTAAAGAGCGAGGAGAAATGGGCCGAGGTCAAGCAGAGGTTCTGAAACTGGAAATACACATGCCTTTGGATAGTTGAGAACCAGGACAACAACGTAAGACAGGGAGGGCACGCAGATTAAACTTCATTTAATTGTCTTCTTCATTGTCTTAGTTGGAGTCTGTATAGGAAATCTCTCTGCATTTGACCCATCCTTCAACCCCTTCATCAGTGCCTCGGGGGAACCTGTCAAGAGCAGTGGGCTGAGGAACCATCTGAAGGTTTTGGAGGATTAGCAGCAGATTGTGCACATTTTACAGATTCCACTGATAGAGATTATGGTATGACAAAACAAATATCCAATAAGGGAAAAGGCTAGGCTATTATATAATCTGGTGCAGTACATCATTTTCTCTATAAGTTCCATGTCTCAGTACATTGTCCCTTAAACAAATAAACATTAAAAGATTATATATTATATATTATATTCTTTGAAAAATAAACACCATGCAGGAGACTGTAGTCACATTTCCACATGATATGATCAAGCGCAGCAGCTGCTACTGAAAATGATCAGCACCTCAGAGTCGGTCCTGATGAGCTCAAAGTCCACTGGTTCACACTGTCAACCAGGAGCTGTGCTGAAGGCACATGAGCGAAGGAGGGACTGGCACAGGGCGGGTAAAGAGGTGTTCAAGGGGATAAACACCACACTCAAAAATTAGGCCATGAGATTATGTGTCCCAGGGCAGAGGACAGCAGTGCACAAGAGAGCGAAGAGAAAAACAAACCACATCAAATGGCCATAATCTGCCTCAGGGGCAGGTATTTATATCAGACGTAATGAGCGTCTATTTAAAAGGCACTAAGCTTCATATAGAAGTGATTTTATGATGCTCCTGACTGACCTAACTGGTGCTTTGGCATCTGCTACATCAATAATGTTTGTTTCAATGTGCATGAACAGTTATAAAGAGTGTGCAGCTTGAGTGGACTCACAGTGCCCCATGTGACCTGAGGTCCCAGATCACTGAAGTAAAAGCTGGCCGTAGTTCCCACAGGAAGTGTCTGCAGAATGTCTTCATCTCGAAGACACTTTCCCTCTGAGCAAGAAAAAGGTCAAGTTTGAGCCAACCGTCTTGTCCAGAAGAACAGTACTGTAAGGTGAGAGTTAAACTCCCACTGTAGCATCATGTATTATCTACAAGTAAATAATAATTTATGTTCATTATTTTTCAGAATCAATAAACATACTTGGGTCAAGTCGCAGGGACTGTCTAGCCGGGTACCATTTTGGATCTGTATGGGTTAAGAAGAACTTTAGTTTAAAAAAAAATATATATATATATATATATACTGTATATGTATATATATATAAATATTTTTAATAATTATATTTATGTTACAAGTTTTCTTACTTGACTTTTGAAACAAAGCTTTGATGTCCCAAATAGTGGCAGTTGGCTCCACCTACAAAAACATACTGACATGTCATGTGTCCTCATCATTAACATTTGATGTTAAACTTGTGTGTGCTCTTGTTGTGTGCTCTTGTGTGCACTTGTTGTGTGCTCTTGTTGTGTGCACTTGTTGTGTGCACTTGTTGTGTGCACTTGTGTGCACTTGTTGTGTGCTCTTGTGTGCACTTGTTGTGTGCTCTTGTTGTGTGCTCTTGTTGTGTGCACTTGTTGTGTGCTCTTGTTGTGTGCTCTTGTTGTGTGCACTTGTTGTGTGCACTTGTTGTGTGCACTTGTTGTGTGCACTTGTTGTGTGCTCTTGTTGTGTGCTCTTGTTGTCTCCGTGTGCAGCAGTACCTTGTGTTTGACAGGACACATTGACACAGGCTGCTAATCATGTGTGCACTGCCAGGCTGTGGCTTGGCTGTGGCTTGGCAGTGCACAAGCATGTACCTTATCTGGAACAGGACATTCCTGACAGATGAAGAGGGATTTCTCACCTTTTAATGAGCGCATTCAGCCAATACTACCCAAACCGATAATGGGTGCTCTTGGGCAGCCCTCCTGTGTGTGGACTCGATCATTATCTACAAAATATCAGCTCATGATCACAGGGTAATTTCCTGGCTCTTCTCTGACTTCAGTGTGTAGCTCCTACTCAGATTATATTTAGATACAGTTTCGTGAAACTTGTGGAGGGTGATAAAACTGTGGAGAATTATCTTAAAAGCTTAGATGTTAATGGTGTTAATAGAACTACACTAGTCAGTGACAAAAATAACCCATGTTTTAATGTTTTTAGAACCACACAGGTCAATGTGAACGGTAACTTGACACTCACCTTGTCCAGCAGCAGAAGTTTCTCTTTGGTCTTTGCGTCCAAGATCTCAACCTCAAAGTATACAATCCGTTTGGCTTTTTTGGCAGCTTTTGCTTTGGGCCTTGGTGCAGACTTCTTTTCAGGTTCTCCTGCATTTACATTTTTGGCCTCTAAGGCAAGTACATCCATCTTCGATTCCAAATGCTAAAAGCTTTTTCTGGAAAAGTGTGTTCGAGAAGCGAATATTGTCCTTTGCAGTACGTGCAACCACAACTCTATGTCCAACCTGAGAGTCTGCTGGATTCCTTAAATAGCCTTCTCCCTGCAGACGACAGACATGAATGTCAAAAGCACATTGTCAGTATCACCAATACTAATGTTGAAAAGTTTCTGAGGAAAGTTGGTTAATCTGCTTCATACCTGAATGGCAGATCATGCATGGTCCACAGCCCCCCTCCATGCAACAAAACGCACTGAAGACGAAACCGGAGAGCCCCAAGACATAATCCACAGAGCGCCATTTGCAAGGCTAAATATAAGTCTCCTGATTTGCTCTGCACAAGCTGGTAACCTTGAGAAACTACATACGCCCCTTCTCCGTGACAAATGCCAATGTACTCTTTAAGACAAAGCTGCTGTCTGCTCTGGACCATGCATGGTTACACACTGACGGTCCATTAACATCCTGATCCACAGGATGAAAGACCTTGACATGCCAACACTTCCTCCGTCCCCCACCTGTGTTTGTTATTGCTTTGACCTCCATCTAAAATACATATTACAGCAAGACACAGTCTGGTCAGTCAACAAACTACATTTGTAATAACATTCCTCAAAAACAGCGCATGTGGGGAGAAGTAACAAAAGTGCTGATGGAGAACTTCAGGGGTCTGTCGTCACTCACTCAACTCATCTTTGCACATGGCCAACTGTATCTATACTCAATGGTCTATTAATATACAGGAGGAGGAGTCCAGTTCAGCAGGCAGTGATATCTAGGCTGGCATTCCAGACTGAGGCTTGGTTTGGAGGGAAAAAAATACTTTTGTTATGACATATTCAGATAAATCAATACATTTTACAGTTAATAATACATGAGAATTGCCATTATTATTATTTTTTTAATCATATGTGTAATTGTAAATGTGTAGTAGATGTTGTCTATTCACAACTCAGGCCAATAAGCTACTTAATTAAAGCCAAATAATTGTTTTCTTTCTTCTTTTTTTTCAAACCTGTCATATCTAAACTAGAGCCTTTGTGAGTGCATACAATTTAGGTCAAATGCTCGAATAAAATGTTTTAATGCCAAATTATTTACACAAATTTATGTTTATAAGTAAACTTTTTGTTTACAATGGAGCATCATAGTCCGGCCCACCAGCTCTTCTGTACAAGCGCGCGTCTCGGTGCCGGAAGTAATAATCCCATTCAAAATCTTCATAGACTTTTCGAAAAATTCTAATTGTACGAGTTTAAAAGCACGACGGAGGCTAATCAGCTACGTGCTAACTGCTTATAATACATCCATGGTCATAGCGCGGATATTTAACAAGCAAGAAAATACTTCACCTTTTCGACATTACGTCACAAATCAAGCGCCGGTGAAAGCCAAAGGTGAAAACACGGCTCTCTGCCACATAGGAATGCATTGGACTTTGAGTGGTTATCATTCGGTTTGAGAGGGGCTTTGTGATGTCAGATTTTGATGAACTGTTGTTTGACTCTATAACAACCTGCAAAAGTGCGATATAAACAGATATCGGTTTTGTTTTCACCGACACCGGATCGCGTTGCATTGGTGTGTATGTGGAAATGCTCGGATGTCCGGAAAGGATTGAAAACAGGGCGAAATATTTTTATAGCTTTTCGGTTTATAAAGTTTTGGATACAAATTTAATGTATTATTGTATGTTTCATGCCCATACGCATACACGTAGCTGATTAGCTGCTGTCGTTCTTTTAAACATTTGATATTATTATTTTTTCCCCCCGAAATGTCTATGCAATTTTTGAATGGGATTATTACTTCCGGCACCAAGGCGCGCGCTTGTACAGACGAGCTGGTGGGCGGGACTGTGATGCTCCATAACGTTGATTAGAATTTAGTGGACTTTAACAAAGCAAAAACAACACATTTTATTACAAAAACAAAGTACAAAAAGGCTAATAAAATAAAAAGTGATTGTATGTGAATCATATCCCCATAAATGTATTTATAAATATAACTTTTCATGTTTGGTCCAGTTTTGCGCTTTATACAACCAAACCGGAAGTTGTAGGTCACCCAGCGGCACCCAAACCGGAAGTCGTAGGCAGCACTCCTCTTGCATGGCGGAGGTGACACACTCATCAGCGCCCAGCAGCAGCAGCCTTTTCTTCCAGAAGTTTCTCAGCACGATACTACAGCTCAGCGATTAATCTGACATGCATTTGTGGGACACGTGGCTGTATCGTGCTGGTGCTCACGAACGTAAAGTTTTAGGTTGAGGCCCAGTGTCGACTGTCGTAAGAAAGCCTTTATCGACAGGAGCCATCCATGGGTTTTGCTGCAATGGCCGTGGGTTTGACAGCTGCGGCGGAGCTGGTTTGAGGACCGCACTAGAGGAGGAGGAGGACATGCTGCTGCGGGATGAGTTGTCGATAAACGCTTTTTCCTACGATATTATGCATTGGACATAGTGTTAAGGTAGTGAAACAGATAAAAAAAAAGAAAAGAAAAAAAGAAGCTTGTTCGCGGTAATGGGTAAAGATTACTACAAAGTGCTGGGGATAGCCAAAGGTGCTACCGAAGACGAGATCAAAAAGGCGTACAGAAAACAGGCTTTACGCTTTCACCCGGACAAAAACAAGTCTCCTGGAGCAGAGGACAAATTTAAGGAGATCGCCGAAGCCTACGACGTCCTGAGTGATGCAAAGAAAAAGGAGATTTACGACCGCTACGGAGAAGAAGGTACGGTAGTGTTTTTGCAAGAGTCAGCTGTCAAAAGTGGATCTTAATATTCATCATTTAGTTTTCCTCACAGTCGCGTGCTTTGAAGCTGTTTACTCTATGACTTTAGGGCCAGACAATGCCGGGGCTTGAACACACAATAGAAGTAGCCAGAGAAGCGTCTGGAAACCGCTGGAAATGTTGCATGTCGTGCCACCCTGCCAGCTCACTCTGGTGGTAGTGGGGATGTCACGATTCTAAATGTTTGAGTCACGATTATTGTGGGAAAAAATATTGCGATTTTACGAATACGGTATTCGCAATTAAGGAAGAAAATATTTTTTTTTTCCAAAATCTTACAAAAAGTACTGACCAAACTTTCAGAAAAAAAGAAACTGGGCATTATTTGTATATTTTTATATTGATTTAATTGTTCTAGTTAAAAAGCTGTTGAACAATCAGCCTATGGTAAAAATATATATATTTGGAATAAAAAAAAAAAAATATGGCAGATTTCACTGCAAAAAGTAATCTAGAAATTAGTGATTTTCTTGAAATAAAACATTTGCCCTTGGAACAAGCATTTTGCACTTAAACAAGAAAAAGTGTCTCATTTCACGGAAATTTGGATTTGTTTTAACATCATAAGTGCTGTCCTCACGGTCGGGACTGACTGTAAGTGACAGGTTTTTCTTAGCAACCCCAGAGGCCATGTCTCATGATGCTTTCCTGTGAGTTGCTACCTGATGCTTGCCCCCTGCACCTTAGTAACGAAGGGGAGGGGTGTGTAAATCCCCGGATGTCCGACCGTGTGGATAAGATCATGTAAAGATGGATTAGATTTACTCTGCGCATTGGATTATTTAACTTGACAAGCGTTTGGTTGAACACTGGATGCAATTTCATTTAAGATTAACCGTGGCTCCTAAAATTCTCACGATTAACTTAACGTGAGCTATTTTAACTGTGGTCATTGTAAAACCGGTTAGTCTTTGCATCCCTCTCTGGTAGTTGAAAATCAAACTACTGTCCTTTTTACTTGTTCATTTTGTATGTCTTTCACAATTGCTGTTTCTTTAAAACGGTGGCACTTGTATACAGTATTACAGTTGAACTGTGTTTTTCTTCTGGTCACAGGGCTGAAAGGTAATGCCAGAGGAGCTGGTGGAGGAGTGCACACTGGCCCCAGCTACAACTACACCTTCCACGGAGATCCCCATGCAATGTTTGCGGAGTTTTTCGGTGGCCACAGCCCGTTTGATCAATTCTTCGCACAAAACGGCGAGGAAGAAATGGATATTCATGACCCGTTCTCCGCTTTCGGGATGGGAGGGATGGGAGGGATGGGAGGGATGGGAGGGATGGGCGGCTTTCACAGGTCTTTCAAAGCTCACCCTGGGAGTCACCACAGGGCGCGGGAGAAGAAGAAGGACCCTCCGGTGGTGCACGAGCTGAATGTGAGCCTAGAGGAAGTCTACTCGGGCTGCACCAAGAAAATGAAAATTTCCAGAAAGAGACTGAACCCTGACGGCTGCACAATGCGCAACGAGGATAAAATCTTGACGGTGGACATCAAACGCGGCTGGAAAGAAGGGACAAAAATCACCTTTCCAAAAGAAGGAGATGAGACGCCGACCAACATTCCCGCAGATATTGTGTTCATGGTCAAAGATAGGCCTCACCCAGTGTTCAGGAGAGACGGCTCAGATATTATATACCCTGCTAAGATATCACTGCGAGATGTAAGTCAACTGCAAATCTCTTTAACCAAGACTTTTGAAATGTTGCACGCTCAAACTAAACTCTGCGTTGTCTTCCAGGCTCTGTGCGGATGTACAGTCAACGCTCCAACCCTGGATGGCCGCACCGTCACGGTCACCTCCAGAGATGTGGTCAGACCGGGCATGAAAAAGCGCATTGTAGGGGAGGGTCTTCCGCTCTCCAAGTCCCCGGACAAAAGGGGGGATATGATCTTGGACTTCTCTGTGAAATTTCCGGACAAACTGGGCCAAAGCACTCGTGATGCACTTAGGCAGATCCTTCCGCCGTGACTTTATATGTTGTGATGACGACGCAAAAAATACATTTCCACATTTGTTTTCGCCTGAACTTGTGAGGTTGAGTTGGTAACAGCTGTGTGTCCATGCTGTTGAGGTTTCTCCCGCAGTGGTTGGCTGAAACGCCGAAAGACAGCCATCCAAGTGTTGGCAACATTAACAGTATTAACGTCTACCTCAAAGTGATTTCCAACAAATTATGCAAGTCACCCATATATTGATCATAGTTTGGTAGCGACAATAACAAAGTCTACAGAACTGAACAGACTCATTTCAAGAAGTAACCAAGGATTGTTTGACAGTACCAAACCCTCAGGTGACCTCAGGTTTACACTATAAGGGCAGATTTTACAGCTTTTAAATAAGATCATGGGACTATTGTGATGAAACTCTGACTGAAGTTCACCTGAGCCACAGATCTGTGACACGTTTCTTTCCCTGTTGGTTGACCAGTTGTTGAAACATTTTGCTGCTACAGTATTTACAGGTCTCTTAGAAGTCACGTTAAAAAAAAGAGAAAATTTGAACTAGATAACTGCACCTTCTATGTATGTCTTACAAAATTCCTTATTTTAAACTTTTAAACTTATTATCTTACCAATAATAGGACATCTTTGTGCCATGTTTCCTTAGTTAAGATGTGTATCTTTGTATTGGATGCATGTGTCTTTGTAACTTTGAAGTAGGAAAACTACAAAATAATTTAAAAATACTTTTTATTTGAGGGTGCAATAATGTAGTCAAGTCTTAGTGGGGTTGTAATAACTGGAAAAGTGTAAACCCGTGAACAGTATCCAGTCGGTGTGACATGACTGGTCTTCCGTTGTTCATTTGAACATCTCAAGCACACTACCTGTTTTGATTGTTGCTCCTATAGGAGTGCAGTTTTCAACTTGTTGTATCACTACAACATAAATGTAGAGATGTGTCATCTGTAATGTTTCACCTTTTTATTTAAAAAATAATACTTTTTACTGTTTTCTATTTAAAAGAAAAAGGTGTAAACCTTATTTGGTCTCACATGTATGTTAAGAAATTCATTTGATTAGAGTGAGGTAAATATTTAATAAGGTTTATGCTGTGTCAGCTTCTGTGTCCATATTAAACATGCTAAAAGTCTGTTTGGTCATTGTGATTTTGTGTTCATAAATGGAACATCAGTTACAAACTGAGTCGAGTTGATTAGAGTTATATGCCAAACTCGAGAAGCACAGTTTAGTTCTCTGTGTGGCCACAAGAGGGCAGTGTAATCGCATGTTAATTGTGACTATTACCATAATAGATCATAACGCCATCTAGTGTCCAAACCATAGAGTGTATATGGTCTGGTCCAAACTGCTGTCAAAATAATACCTCTTTAATATAATATTAAGTAAAAGGTAAATACTGCTGCTCAGATTTTAGTAAAACGGGTAATATATGTGATATTTAAGTATATTTAACTTGTTCATTGAGATAACATGCAGAATGCATCGAAGCAATAAACTGGATTTACTTACTAATTTAACAGGATATATATGTTTGATGAAATCAAATACAGTGTTTGAATAAAATAGATCCTTATATATAAAAATAAAATAAATGGTAACTACATTGTTATTGTGGGCACTTGAACGCACCATTGTTACACCCATACAGCCCTCTGACAGAAGCTAATGTGCAGCAGCGGCGGCGGCGGCGACATACCGACACACGCTCCACTTTAATACCCAGCCAGGCAAACCCGAGGCACTCCATCAGCAACGTGCACCACATATAAGGATACTTTTCTGCTAATCATATGTGTATTGACTTCTGACAGTAGCTGACTAACGCGAGCAGGAAGCGCTTGAACTCCGGTAAGAAATGCCTGGCCTGTCGTGTTTACTCCCTTCTATTCACACCAGCCGCAACAGTGAAGGCAGCTAACTAATCTCAGCTATTTTACTCACATTAGAAACACAAAAGCCGCTAAATCGGGGATCAGCTGTGATTTACGTATCAGTCCGTTAAAGGAACCCGGTATTTCATCTGTGTGGACATGAGAGGCGTTATTGTTAAAAGCAGAAATATGATGCATGTTTTGTAACAAGAGCTAGCTGCTAACATTAGCATCTGTTCATCATTATCTGTTCATAAGGACAATGGATGCTTACTAGCTTTAAAACATCCAATGTGTATTGTTATTGTATAGATAAGAGCATTGTTTGGTTAGGTAAGTGTGTGTAGTATTAAAATGTTAATCACTGTAATGTTTTGTATCTGTTACAGGTTAAGGCTTTACACTCAGGGCTGCTGGACTTGGGGAGATCCCGCAATGTGAACTGTTGTAATGAATGGATTTGGTATCCATTGTGCCTGGTTAAGAAAGCACACAACCTCTTTGGGAGTATTTGAACACTGGGAGTACTATTATTCACCATACAATCCTGCACACCTGTAGCTGGGCACAGGCTACAAGATGCCTCTGGGTATTGGGAGAAGGAAGAAGGCCTCCTTGGTGGAGAATGAAGAAGCCGAGCCCATTCGTGGAGGTCTGAATGTGGCAGGTATGGATGGATTAGATGGAGTTGGAGGCTGTGGAGAAGGAGCCACTTCTGAGGGACTCCCCCCTCCGCACAGCAGCATGAGACCCAGACTCATCTTCCACACCCAGCTTGCTCATGGCAGCCCCACCGGACGCATTGAAGGCTTTAGTAACGTGCGGGAGCTCTATGGCAAGATAGGGGAGGCTTTTGGGATCCCAACCTCTGAGGTTTGACATTTTATTTGTTGTAAATGATCAATCAAAGAATATGGGAGTGTCAACATGCATCTATATTGTTGTGATGTGTCCACAGATCATGTTTTGCACGCTAAACACTCACAAAGTGGATATGGACAAACTGTTGGGAGGACAAATTGGCCTGGAGGACTTTATTTTTGCTCATATAAAGGGTCAGAAAAAAGAAATCATTGTCTACAAAGGAGAAGATGCCCTGGGGTTGACGATCACTGACAATGGCGCTGGCTATGCCTTCATTAAGGTAAACTTGTAACGTTAATAAGCTCAATATATTTCAAGATTTCAAGTTGTAAGTATTCCTTATAATTCCAGAGAATACGTGAGGGCAGCGTCATACACCAGATTCAGGTCATCAATGTGGGTGACATGATTGAGTCCATCAATGGCCATCGTCTGATCGGATGCCGACACTATGAAGTTGCCAAAATGTTGAAAGAATTACCGAAAGGGAAAGAGTTTACCATCAGGCTGATTGAGCCACTTAAAGCTTTTGGTAGGTGTATGTGTAACTACTGTGAAAAGGTCCAATTTACACTTGTTAATAGACCATAGCAATTTTGTCCGTTAGACTTGAGTTCTTAAGAGGACTGAAGAGATTTTTTTTGGTTTGTTTTCCTCAGATATGATCAGCCAGAGATCGGGAGGGTCTCGATCGGCGTCGGGGGTTCAGCTGGGCACGGGCCGAGGGACGCTGCGACTGCGGTCAAAAGGTCCCGCTACAGTGGAGGAGCTGGTGAGGATATTTCTACTACTGTTGTAATAGCACTGAATAACATAATATTATTCAAAATGATGCAATACTAAAAGGTTCTTAACTCAATTGTATTTTTGTAATGTTAAAGCTATATCTCGCCCAATGTTTCACCTTTGTGTTTACTATTAATATGGTTTCTTCATTTACAGCCATCTGCATTTGAGGAAAAAGCCATTGAAAAAGTGGATGACCTTCTGGAGAGCTACATGGGCATCAGAGACAGCGAGCTGGGTAAGTGTCCCGATGGTTTCGCCCCGTAATGAATGCTATACCTGTTACATAATGTATCTGTCCCCTCTCGGCGTCCACAGCGGCGACCATGGTGGAGCTGGGGAAGGACAAAAAGAACCCGGACGAGTTCGCCGAGGCTTTAGACGAAACCCTGGGAGACTTCGCCTTCCCGGACGAGTTTGTGTTTGACGTGTGGGGGGCCATCGGCGACGCCAAGGTCGGGAGAGTCTAACCTCAGTCATTAGCGCAGCTGAAAAACCTCAACATTCAGCACTACTAAGAAACTCAACACTACCATCTTTAGTTTGATTTTATTCAGTGTTTACCTATTTTACTTAGTGTATGGCATTTCGAAGTCTGTTTTTATTGGGAGGAGCAACTGTGATGACTTCCTAGTGCTTTTATTTGTCTTCCATAATTGTCCCAAATGTACTGGCTTTGTGAGGTTTAGCTCTGAAGTGTAATTGAGGTAGTGTGGGCAGGGACTCGATAGGAACCTAACACGAGAGAACAAAAAAAATAACAAAGTTGAATTTTATATGAGAAGTAATTTTCCACGTCACACTGTGTAGCACTGTGCTGTAAAAGAATGAGGATGGCTCTGTACCTCAGCTGGTTGTGAGCAGCATGGCATTTCCCAAACAGCATCTGCTCTGACCTCCCCAAAACACAGTGATGTTTGTTCCATGCATGTGCTGATATGTTTTGTCATTATTATGCTGTTTTTTATTTTTATTTTTAATGAACATTATGTGGTTGCACAGGGGCCGCAGTGAAGATGAGTGGAGGTCTTCACTGTTGAACCCACAGTGCATGGCTGTAAAGGCAGTAGCACATTCCCACTTGACAGTGTTGCTTAAATCAGTGTTATTTTTCTGAAGGCCAGAAAGGAAAGAGAAGAGGCTTGTTACATGTCTGTGTTTTATATGAAGCGTGTGTTTATTTTTTAAACAGTGTTGAGAGTACTTTAATGTTATTTAAGCATTAGAGTGATCAGTATTTAAGGATGCCAAGTCTTGAAATGGGATTAATGTGCAAAAACACCATGAGTCTGGATTCAAAATGCCTTTTTTCTTTTATTTTACAGTTTTATATTTTGTCTGAAGCTTGCATCGTGATGCATGATGACCCTGTTACGGAGGGAGATTGATAGCAATCTCCCTCCGTCATGAGTCATGGTGACTTTTGTTGTCCATAAAATGTATCTAAATTGATAATATGCACCTACTGTTACATCTCTGAGGTATTTTTTGCCTTTTCACAACCCTCTGTATATTCAGAACTTCAAAAAACTATTTTGTAGAACTTTGTTTCACTCCATGGATTCTGTAATGGAAATGATGCTATAACACTGTAACACTGAGAAGACGTTATTTTGATGCTTTGTATTCTACACTGTTGTCGATGTCTGGTTATAATATAATGACAGTGACATGGCAGCCGTCTGTGCCTTTTTGTTGTTTACCTCTCCATTTACCCTAACGCTCTCCTGAAATATACATGGCATCACTCAGACCGTAATATCACTTTGAGTGTCAGCGGGCATTAGCAACAATGTAATCAGACCCCGTTTACTGAACCCGATAGCACCACTGGTCATTTTCAACAGGGTCAACTCTGGGGCCAGGAGACAATTTCCATAGACGCAACGTAACTACTAGAACACGTGTATTGAATGACCGCTGAGTTTTCAGAAAAGTGTCTGAGAACATAACACTTGGTCAAAAGTCATGTTTTTGCCATAACATACCAACTGTCCAGTGGATGAGGGGTGGTGACATTTATTAGAAAGAAACCTGTTTGTCAAGTCTGTGTTTATCAATAACATTAGTGGTTTCTCAAAAGCACGTTAGAATACTGTGTACCCATCACAGAGGAGTACAACTCCCTCAGAGACTGATCTCACCAGGAATCCAATCATCCTAAAAAACCAAGAGCCATGGCGTTGCGACCACGTGCTTCTTCACAACCTGGAAAGCTGTCCATTTTCCAAAGTCCAAAAGTGGCGTCCACTCTGCGGGCGCGAGCCGTGTCGTCCCGCTCAGGCTCGATGCTGGAGGAGGAGTTGTCCTGTCCCATCTGCTGTGAGATCTTTAAGGACCCCGTGGTGCTCAAGTGCAGCCACAGCTTCTGCAGATCTTGCCTTCTGGAGTTTTGGAGCAAGAAGAAAGCCAAGCGCGAGTGTCCGATCTGCAGGAGGAAGTGCTCTTTGACTGAGCCGACTGTGAGCCTGGCACTGAAGAATGTGGCGGACACTTTTCTGAAGGAGCAGGAGCGAAATGCAGCTGCTGCCCAAACTGGAGGCGCAAAAAAGGAGGAGACGCCGGAGAAGTGCAGCACTCACGGAGAAGTCCTCAAGCTGTTCTGCTTCAACGACTTGGAGGTTCTGTGCTGCGTGTGTCACACATCCAAAAAACACCTCGGCCACAGAGTGTGCCCTCTGGAAGAAGGTGCTCAAGACCTGAAGGTAATTACTTCCTAGTTATTGTATAATGTGGAAATCCTTATTGTATACTGTCATTTTTTATTTGGGCCGTTCTAAATGAGATCCTAATCTTTCAACAACAAAATGTAAAAAATGCCTGAAATGCCTAGTTTAGAGTTAATTTGCTGTCATTTTGCACATTTATTTTTATCTACCCATTGCAGTCTGAGCTGAAGAATGAGTTGGCTCCCCTGAAGAAGAACTTGCGTCGCCTGTATGAAGTCAAGCAAGAGTGTGATGACACAACTGTGCACATAAAGGTATCAATAAACATCTGTGTTAGGCCATAAACACAAGCTTTGACAAGAATGCAGAATTAAGTCTAATGGCCGTGAAATCCGTTCAGGAATTGTACAGAAATGAATGAAGCAGGCTACTTTGATATAAACTGTGGGGGGATCATGTTGAATTACTCTGAAATAAACTGTATTAGTGTATTTAAGTGCTTTAAGCCAGGGGTGCCCAAAATGCGGACTCATTTTGGTTGGCCCTCAGGCTTCTTTCCGAATTTCCAGACGCCACCAGAGATGGTACTTCTTACTGCAAGTTTAAAACTTATAACTTCAATATCTTACGTTTTAGTGTGAGCGAGAGCTGCTTTACTCTTCCAAGCCTAAGTGAAAGTGTGGTTTAATGGCAAAAATGTCTTGTAAATGCACCTAATTGAATGTTTCACGGCATTGACCACTGTTTCTGGCCCTCAATGTCATATACACCTAACTAAGTTGTGCTCATAACTTTTTTCACTCGTGGTTTTGTGTTTTCATATTCTCTGAAAAATGGTCATGAAAAAATCTAAAATTCTGGAGCACAACTGTGTGTGGACCCTGATTACATACAAGTCACATCCCTGCTCTAAGTGCTTGTAACAATCTCATACCAATGCATAGGAAAGATTAAGAAATAGAATAAATTCAGTCTAGTACAACAGGCAATCTATTCATTGAAAGGTTTCTTGTAAAATACCCTCAGGTTACAGCCTACTGCAGTTGTGTCCTTGGGCAGGACACTTCACCTTGCATTTGTTACTGAATAGCACAACTGCTTACTTTACTTTCATCGTTACAAAATAATATATTTGTCATGTAAAAGTAGTAGGAAAAAGCATTGTGTGATTAAACCAGTGATTACACCAAATCAAATTGTTTTGTATAACTCAATATCACAACAAGAGCAGCCTCATAGGGCTGTGCCGATCAAAGCAGTGAAACAATGTAATGTCCAAACTACAGTATTGTCCAAACTAATGTAACATCTGAAGTAAAGTATTGTCCAAACTAATGTAACATCTGAACTAAAGTATTGTCCAAACTAATGTAACATCTGAACTAAAGTATTGTCCAAACTAATGTAACATCTGAACTAAAGTATTGTCCAAACTAATGTAACATCTGAACTAAAGTATTGTCCAAACTAATGTAACATCTGAACTAAAGTATTGTCCAAACTAATGTAACATCTGAACTAAAGTATTGTCCAAACTAATGTAACATCTGAACTAAAGTATTGTCCAAACTAATGTAACATCTGAACTAAAGTATTGTCCAAACTAATGTAACATCTGAACTAAAGTATTGTCCAAACTAATGTAACATCTGAACTAAAGTATTGTCCAAACTAATGTAACATCTGAACTAAAGTATTGTCCAAACTAATGTAACATCTGAACTAAAGTATTGTCCAAACTAATGTAACATCTGAACTAAAGTATTGTCCAAACTAATGTAACATCTGAACTAAAGTATTGTCCAAACTAATGTAACATCTGAACTAAAGTATTGTCCAAACTAATGTAACATCTGAACTAAAGTATTGTCCAAACTAATGTAACATCTGAACTAAAGTATTGTCCAAACTAATGTAACATCTGAACTAAAGTATTGTCCAAACTAATGTAACATCTGAACTAAAGTATTGTCCACACTAATGTAATGTCCAAGTGAACGGTCAGCAGCAGATGCAAGTGCGCTCTGGCCATCCCCAGTCCTTAGACCAGGGATGTCCAAAGTGCGGCCCTCAGACCAATTTTTGGTGGCCCACCCTTCTTGTTGAATTGGCACACATCACCAGAGATGATACTTTTCTCTGCAAGTTTAACAATTAAAACCTCAAAATGTAACATTTTACTGTGAGACAGAGCTTGCTCCAGACTAAATACCGGTGTGGGGAAAGGTTTGAACCTCTCTTAAATCAACCCAGCTGTAGGGCTGCACGATTTTGAGAAAAAATCTAACTGAGGTTTGTCGGAAAGAAATTGTGATTTGATTTGCGATTTTAATATAATTTTTTATGCACTTCAGTATTGTCTAAGCATGGGATGATATGGAAACTTTCTCACAATTTCCTTGGACACATTTTTCGCGATTTGCAATATTATCACAGTAATTATCTGCCCTAGTTGAACTGACTCGTTTAACTGTCTTCTTAAGTGATGATGCAATTTATGAAAAAACAAATGCTGCAATCAACTAATGGTGCCTTATTTTCATCGCGGTTACCAATATTATTGTTTATTGTTTATTGTCACAGCCCTAGTATTGTCAGCAAAATATACTTCTAAAACTGCTTTTATACATCGCAGTAGTACTAACTTATATTTCAGCTTCATGAAACGCTGGAGATCAAGGCAGAAAAAACCCCTCAGCCTTTGGGGTTAGGTAATTGCAGTTGGACACCCCTTGCTTAAAGACAATGTACATGTACAGTACATTACTTAAGTTGAAGAACACAAAATACTTAAAATACTATACCAATGGGTGTCCAAAAGTATGTTAAATTGTTTTTATTTATTTGGTTGGGGCAGTGGATGTCGATGAACACAGGGGACTCATGCATGTCAACACGCCACTCCGGATTGCAGCCATGAGCTAATTTGCATCCATTGTCCCATATTTGCACTTGGAAACACACATGACCTGTAATACATGAAACCTACGCAGGCACGGGGAGAACATGCAAACTCCACACAGAAAGGTATGGAAGGTATGGATTTTTTGTGTCATCACTTTGTGAATTTTAAATGTCTTTGAATTTCACGCTTTGAATTTTTTTAACACTGAAAAACCATCTTTGAATTTTTTTGTCTCCAAACTTCAGTCACTAAATTTTCAGTTCAGTGTTTTACATTCAAAATGAAAATTTCACCTTTTAAATATTCGTTTTATTATTTTTCAATCCACCAAATGCAACAGACTAAATTCAAAGTGTAAAATTCAAATAGAAAAATTCGCCCTTAAAAAATTCAATGTAAAAAAATTCAAGCTCTTAAATTCAACAGCAGAAATTGAGAGTGTGGGATTCGCAGTGAAAAAATTCACAGTAAAGTTCCTGG
>OMNZ01074141.1:0-11510 GCA_900303255.1 Lesueurigobius sanzi
TCGGTGGTAAATACTGTATCTCCGGTCTGTTGTCGGTGGTAAATACTGTATCTCCGGTCTGTTGTCGGTGGTAAATATCTCCGGTCTGTTGTCGGTGGTAAATATCTCCGGTCTGTTGTCGGTGGTAAATATCTCCGGTCTGTTGTCGGTGGTAAATATCTCCGGTCTGTTGTCGGTGGTAAATATCTCCGGTCTGTTGTCGGTGGTAAATATCTCCGGTCTGTTGTCGGTGGTAAATATCTCCGGTCTGTTGTCGGTGGTAAATATCCCCGGTCTGTTGTCGGTGGTAAATATCCCCGGTCTGTTGTCGGTGGTAAATATCCCCGGTCTGTTGTCGGTGGTAAATATACCCCGGTCTGTTGTCGGTGGTAAATATGCTCCCGGTCTGTTGTCGGTGGTAAATATGATCTCCGGTCTGTTGTCGGTGGTAAATATCCCCGGTCTGTTGTCGGTGGTAAATATCCCAGTCTGTTGTTGTGCACAGTCCTCCTCATAACGGGCTCCAAAGCCACTACAAAAACACTTTAAATCATCTTTTAGTGATTGAAATGGTCCAAACCATAGCTTTCTTTGTTGCTTTCTCCCATCATTGAATGATGCTTGGTAGCCAAAATATTCACCTTACCCATAATGCTCCGCGCGGCCCGCAATGTGCAAATGGCTTATTATCACAAGAGAAATGTAAAATGATATACTAAAAATGAAAGTTCTTTTACTCAGTGGTGAGGAGTATTGGACACTTCAACAATGATAGACCTTAAACATATTAATTACAGAGATTTATTGATTTAATAAAGAAGTCAATACTAGCAGATAGAAAATCAGTATCAGAGGTGATCAATCTCTGAGTCCCACTTTCCAGTCTTCTCTCCTGCTGCTCCTTCATCAAGCGTCGTCCTTCACAAAGTCTCCCTCTTAGCTCTAACCTTTATCTTGTCCTAAGCTATCTCCTAATATGGTAGTTCCTGTTCCAAACAGGACTACACCTAATGTATCAGTTGTGTTATGAAACCAGTTCTGACCAGTTTCTGTTTGACTTTTTCTTGTTTAGTCCTAATGTGCTGTGTGTGTGTTTATGAGAGCATTGTATTGCTCAGTAATGTCTCCACTTTTGCACAGCTACGTGCAGTTATCACTTCTCCATTTACAAAGGCATAGAGAGGCCCAACTTTTTTCAATAGCTAAAAAACATGACAGAATTTACATTTCAGTCATGTTACACAAGGAACAGGAAATCACAAGTTAGTAAGATATCGGAAAGTTCTCAGAAGCAATCTTTTCAAAGCTTTTTTAAATTGAGATATTGAGAGCTCTATAGCGTCAACATGCTGGTCCCACGGATAATTATCCACTGGCTTATGCTGCGTTCACACCAAAGGCTGTGTTGACAGCGAAGGCATGGGGTTTACATTCAAAATATGTGAATTTTTAATGTAAATTCAAAATTTATTTTAATAATTAAGTTTATTTGGTTGGGTTCAAAACTGTCCTAAACATATTCAGTAGTTCTATGGAGAAACTGTGTAATAATAAAAGGCCAATGGCTTAAGAGGTTAAACACGAACAGTGTGGTTGTATTTATGTTTTTATAAATCATGTTTCAAGTCATTTACAGAGCGCAGTTAGCTCTTGTTTTCATTAGCCCCTGGTGCGTTAGCAACATTAGCATCGCAGATCAAACAGTCTATTTAATAACTTCTGAGGATCAACTGCGGCTGGAGCTGAGTGACATACAGCGGGTGAGCAACAGAGGGCAACTAAAGGGTTAGAAACATAAGAAATACATATAGCAGTCGGCTGTTTGCTTTATGTCTAACACTGGGCGCCGCCATGTTGTTTTCTCTAACTCGGGCTTGAGTTACCAGAGTTTCCCCGTCGGAATTACAAGGTTGGCGTGCGTTCCAGTTGAAATCTCCTGGTCGGAGCTCGGAAATTCCGACTTCCGAGGACAACTGGAACGCAGCATTATTTACAAGCAAAAGAAAGGGTTTTGACTGCAGTGTCTCCCCTTAACTGTTTGATTGTGGTAGCTCAGCGTGAAAGGTTTGATAATTAAAACATGCTGATTCATTTCTTTCTTCACAACTTGCCAACTCCATAAAAGCTTTTGGAACAACACATTTTGGCTGTTTTTTGTGTGTCGTGGGCCAAAAGATGTTTTCTGTTGCCTGGAAACACGAACTTTCAGTAATAGGTTTGTCAGCCTGTCCTCGTGTGACACCGGCCCACTGTTTGAACACTCCACATTTGTTTTCCCCCTGGCTTTGTAATGTCCATGTTTAGACAGAAATGTGAAAAGCATTGTTCTATGTGACACATCAGTGGTTCGACTTTTGCTTGGTCACAACAGAAAAATATGTGAGACATGAAGTACTTCGCTTTACACTAGACAACAGTATTGAAAAGTTGACATTTACACAGAAGTGCTTTTAATTCAGCTTTAATGAAGTCAGTGTGATGTTCTCCTAGAACTCTAGTGACTTTCTTTCCCACAGTTTGACATTATCGCCTCATGAAGACCACGGCAGGGTTGCCAGATCTCAGAAGCCAAATGCACTGCACCAGTCCCTTATGGCTCCTCCCTCATCTCTGGACAACGTTAACAGCCTTGATAGTCTCTCATCAAGGAGCGTCTGAACCTGTTTGCCACGGGAGACTCAACCAGGGGCATAAAGCCCCAGACAACATAAGACCTGTTTCCTCAAGACCAGAACGGGACTGAGCAGAGCGTTTTGCGAGTGCCTCTCATGGGGCAGTTCACTTCATTATAGTTCCAGGTTCATTTGGGTGCGGAAATTTGGTGCAGCTGTAATTTTATTGTAATGTTATTTTATAGCCACTGCACTTTGCAGGTGATGTGGGAAAAAGCTGCTCTGAGATTTTGTCATTAAAATGTTTTATGCCAAATGTAGCTATTTCACATAGAAAATCTGCAGGATTTTTTCAACCGTGGAAAAAAAGATGTCTAATTCTGGCAACACTGGATCTCGGGAACTGTTTTCCCCAATTTTAATTTACACAATTAAGAAAGAGAAAGAGAGAGTTAGAGCATCATTATTGTCCCCGTAGGAAAATTTGTCCTCTGCATTTGACCCATCCTTTGATGCCGCTGGGGCAATCCATTAAGGAGCAACCCGGGGACCCATCTCCAGATCTGGAGCCAGGCTAATGGTCAGAATCACCTGGCAGGAGGATTAACTTAACCTGTATGTTTTGAGTTGATGGGGCAAACTGGAGCACCTGGAGGAAACCCATCCAAACATGGGGAGAAAATGCAAACTCCACACGGAAAGGCCTCGCCCTGGGATCGAACCCGGGACCTTCTAGCTGTGAAGCGCTAACCACTGCACTACCATGCCTAACTGTGGAAATCAGCTGATTTGTTAATTTATTGTCTAATGTGAGTAGTAAGTAAGTCAACTTTCACAATAGTACAAGGTTTTAAACTGAACACAGCAGGGGCCAGTAAGGGTTTTAACACTCTCTAAACATTTTGTGTCAATTATCGTTTGGGTATCAATTTTCTGACATCCCGACTCCAGTGATACTGCTTCACTTTCTCAGAAAGAACAACCTTCATCCATCAGACCATTACTGTAACAGAGATTAATTGCAGCTAGAAATAGCGATATAGTCCATGTGCAGCCAAAAGGAGGCGTTCTCGTTCACAAACTGGAAGACATTTACAAACGAGAAAGACCCCTTCAAAATAAGAGAGGCTAATCTATTTATAATTATTAAACAACAGTAGAAGCACTATTATCCCAAGAGATTAATATTATGTATTGCACAGTGCGGTTGTGGAGTATCTCCAACATCTCTTGATCATTATCTTACACTAGAAAATACAATATTGATCTAAAACGACAGAATCTCTTAGTTTCACTCTCTCATTCATCATAGGGCTGCCTCCTGTTGATGTAGTGAAGCTTTGTTGGATGTTTTGACACTGCCAGTTCTCTGCAAGAAAGGGAAAAGCTTTGCCAGAGACTGAGAAGCAAGGAAAGCATGTCCTGAATATGTAGAGAGATACTGTATGTAGAGCCTTTGGAGAAACAAGAGGAAGCTGCCGCCGCGACACCGAAGATAGTAATCACGGCAAGTTACTGCCAGTCTGTACCAAGTTAGTTATTGATTTTATTTTGAAATTCACCAGATCCTCTTCCCTTCGGCGCCTGACTTACCTCATAGTATTCCCGTGAGCTTGATGGGGAATTCTATGTCCCATTTGTCTGACCATACACAGCCAAGTTTATGCTCGTACCATAAGCCCGCTCCAAGTCTGCTGAAGAAAAACAGCTCTTTCACATGACATTTATTTAACTCTTAAACTAATCCAAACTAACCATAAACCTAAACTTAAGGTTGGAGGAGTTTACTGAAGGCGTCTTATGAGATTCATTGAGTTAAATGTTGTGGAAAAGAAGTGGAGGAGACAGACTCTGCATCGGCTCCTGTTTTTTTCTGACTAAAGGGATGTCGTACTAATGGCATCTCTACTCCATGGTACATTTTCAGAATAATGGGACGTCAGACAAGTGGGCCGACCCTGAGCTTGATCAGGGGCTGCCCCGGTGTCCGTGGCATCTGCCAAAAATAGACTCCTGGCGGATTCTTTCCGTTAGGCCGGAGGGCCTCGGTAAACGGAGACGGACCGGGCGGAGCTACTGTTAGTGTGCAACATTGATTTGAATGACTTTTTAAGTCTTGCTGAGGCCGAAACGGACCCACAGGAACATATTCAGGATCCAGTGTGAGCCCAGCGTTACTGCCCCAGGAGGATCAAACAGTTGTGAAAGGATGTGTCAAAATAGCAGAGGGCACATTACTAAGCAGAGACAGTAGATTGTACCTGCCTCAGTCTTTAACTTAGTGGCAGAAATGTTTAGCTCTGCACATTTTGAAACTAGATTCTAGAACAACGAATACACACGATTTGACATAGAAAGCCACTCTTACATATCAATCATACATGTTATATGTATCATTTTTGCCTCTTCTTTGCACTTAGTGAGTTCACAGTGACATCCGTAGGCTTACTTAACCTTCAGCTCTCACCACTCAGCCATTACTCACTGTCAGGACGCGTCATCTCCAGTGTTTGCTTATTATGCTCTGAGAATGAGAGGCCGCTCCACTGGCACGGCGAGCGAAGACAAATGACCCTCCTTCCCCAGTCGGCTCATGTAAGGCAGATTAGAGCTAGCATTATCGCTCTGCAGGTGCACTCTGCCTTATACCAGACTAACTGGAGGACTCTAACGCTTAGAACTGCAGCGTGGATGAGGCTAAAGCTGTGTTCTGACTTACTGCCATGTCACTCGGTGTGTTTTTTGTGGACTGCTCGTATTGTCATGTAATGAGGCGGTTCCATATCCTCCCTCTCGGCTCCGAAGGGCTCCTTTGGCGATGTTCTGTCAAGCTGACTGCCGTTGTCGAGATTAGGGCTGGGAATCGTTCATTTTTCTTCGATAATAGTACTTTAACGACACTTGGTTTACGATACCGATACCTGAACGATACTTTTTCCGATATCTATACTAAATTATCTATAATTTTCACAAAAAAGTAAATATCTAGATAAGTTTAAATGACCCAAATTCATCTTGTTTATCCAAATTTGAGCGGTTTCGTCCTTTTGGCAGCTTTATTTTCCTAATTCAACTGAGATTACCTTAGAATCAGGAAATGAAAGAATCAAATTAACCAGATAATGTAGATGACATAAATATGTCTAATTTAGTCCATGTACAATTCTGTGTGTGTTTTTTTTATTTATTTTTATTTAACTGCTCTAAACAAGACGAATATTCTCAAATCAAGTCATTTATACTCCTGCTTCATTTATAGTTTTGTGTAGAACCATAAAACAGAACAATAATGGTCATGTATTCAATAAATTAAAATGAACCAAGAGAGGTGGGACTTAGAGGTCAGCTCCTCCTACTGATTTCTCCTTATCGGTCTGGCTGCTGATGTTCAATACAAGAAGTTGAAATACAGCCTGGTGTCCTCATCATTGTCTCCAGTGGGGTTTAGTCAATTTAAGTCTGCCCCATAAGTTCCACCTGAATTCATCCTGGCTCTAGTGGTGTTCTGACCGACACTCCAGGATGATAACTGCAAATGTGACCCAGTGCCTTACAGTCCTTACAGTCCACACATTCATAGTTACTGTACCATCCAACAGGCGGATATGGACAGAATGAGACCTAACACATAAGGCTGTGCGCTGTTTTTGACCATAACAAGACGTCAATCGTAGGTAAAGTTATTTTGTTAATTTGTTCTAAAGCTCGATAAAAGCTTGTGGCCATTGTACTGTGATGTTGTAGCTCAAATTGACTTATGTATAGTTGAAAAGATGGGGAAAGGACAATTGACAGACCTTTTGATCAGTAGGAAGACTATGAGGCTGATGCTGTTTACAGGGCGCTACCAAAAGACATGGTGTTTCCATGTTGCATGGGCACAACACACCTTTTAACAGGTTAAGAGACCCATGGCGTGTCAATTGTGTTCATTCGCTGACAAAGCTTTTTGGATGAAGAGCGAAAGATCCTACACTTCAACTACAGAGTACAGATGAAGACTGAAGAACCTTTGCCTACAATGGACAACTCCTGTACGACTGAGAACCTACACAGTAAATAAAATATTTGAGCTGTTACCTTCTTTAGTGCAGTCTCAGACCCACCAGGCAGACACATTTATTTTCAAAAGACAAATATTTTTCAATACAGGTAGTACCTTCATTATTTTTTCAATACCATACTGGTATCGTTTAACGGTACCCAGCCCAAGTCGAGATGGATTTGTACAGTGTTGGGGAGTAACTAAATACATGTATTTAAAATACATATTCAGAATACTCATTTTGAGTAACTGTATTCAGGTACAAATACTCTCTCATTTGAGGGTATTTCGAATACAGTTACTTTTCAAATACCAAAGGAATACAAAGAGGGAGAGAGGGAGGAGAGAGAGAGAGCGAGAGGAAGAAGAGAGAGGGAGGAAGGAGTCAGAGACAGAGAGAGGGAGAGAGAGGAAGGAGAGAGACAGAGAGGGGAAGGGAAGCGAGGAAGGAGAGAGAGAGAAAGAAGAGAGACAGGGGGAGGAAGGAGAGAGAGAGGAAGGTGAGCGAAAGAGAGAGACAGAGAGAAGGAGGGAGGGAGAGAGAAAGAAAGAGAAAGAAGAGAGAAAGAAGAGACAGACAACAGTTGGTGTAAAAGTGTTGCTACATATTTTCACCATATTAATACAAAAATATAAAGGAAATCGAGGTGAAAGTATTGCAAGTATTCAGAATACAGTACACTGATTGGGCAAAGTAACTGAATACGTTACAAAATCCATTTTAAGACAAGTATTCAGTATTCTGTAACTGAATACAATTTCAAAGTATTCTCCCCAACACTGGACTGGATTTGTGTATTTGTAGAGCTATACTGCACATCTGTGAAAGAAGACCTTATGCTTAAACTTTAGCTTCTTTAAGGGGAGACGCTGCAGGCAAACTTATTTTTTTCTATTTTCTTTGTGCCAGTTTGCGCTCTGAACATATAAACTTATCACCGAAAGACGAATGAATGGCCTAATCTTTACAATAAGGAGTGTAATTATTGCTTCAATGCTTCTCCATAGAACTATATGGGAAATTGTCATTTCTATGACAACTTTCTCAAAATTCTCTCAAAATCTTTCTCATACTTTACGGTTTATTCGGAGTGATTTTTCAATGTTAAATTCCTGTTTAATTGAGTTTTGAATCCCCAAAAATTTGTTTAAAAAAACCCCAAAAAGATTTATTCACTAGTAACTAGCTTATACAAATACTAAACCAAATATACAAAGTCCCCTCTCAACAAATCTTTGGAACTAATATATCAACAAAATAAAACTATACATTTGAACCTGACACTATCCACTAATTAGATTTAGTGAAAATGAAGGAAAGCCGACTGAGAACTACGAATGGACATCAAGCTGAAGAACTGCGTGTTACATTTTGTACGTCAAACAACAAAAATAATTCAGATTTAATTCACCAAATATGCTAACATCCTGCGAACTTTAGCCCACTTTAAAACATTAACGGTCCTCTC
Source organism: Lesueurigobius sanzi (assembly GCA_900303255.1). NCBI lineage: Eukaryota > Metazoa > Chordata > Actinopteri > Gobiiformes > Gobiidae > Lesueurigobius > Lesueurigobius sanzi. The sequence goes on from OMNZ01074141.1 coordinate 8,106, forward strand.
TGTGAATCTTCTACAGTAAAATATCTCTTGATTTACCCTTTCATGTTAAACAAATACACTGTATAAAACGCATCAAATGTTATTTTTCAGACGTAAATGTGACGATATCAGTCAATGTTTCCCCATTCATCTCAATGCTCTGGTTTATCGTTAATGGGCTCTTTTTGTGGCTCCCCTCGGCTCATGAAGAAAGACTCCAGCGCTGGCACATGTGTGATGTCAGATCGTTGATGTCCAAACTTCCGAGTTTACCCAGCTAGAGCGCCAGTCGCATAACCTTGTGCTGCAAGATGGATTGTCACGAGATCTGAATTTTCAGTCTCACAACAAATCCATCTTTAAAGGCGGCAGCTGATAGGTGCGTCTCGTCACAACCAGTGGTTTGGACCAATGACTTGCTGCTGTGTATGTGTCTTGGGGCGGGATATGTCGGTATGACGACAGTCAGCCCTGGCTAAAACAAACATGGCTACCTCGGAGGACTTCGTAGATGACGTATTGACTCTATTTTAGCTGAAATACCGACCATTTCCTGCTAACAAAAAGAGCAAGGGGAAGTGCTTTGTGCGTTTGTAGATGGAAAAGATGTTTGTGCTTTTCCTCCCGGCTAGATTTCCTGCTGTAGGTGATACGTCACATGACTTGCTGCTGTGATTGGCTAAAACCGCATTTAGGAAGGCATGTACTAACTGGGGTCCAATCAGCTCAAAGTATTGTACTGACTGTCCCTCCTTTTTGCATGGGAGTCTTTCCAGATTGATAAAGTGTAGAACTCAATTCAGAGCCACACATATCAATCTGGCTTCTGCAGGTTAGTGGTCCAAGGCATTTTCCCAGTTGCAAGTTTTGGACCAGTTACTAGTTGCTGGTCCCCCCCCTCTGAAGCCTGTGTTCTCTGAAGCACAGGCTTCAGAGAACACTACAGGCTTCAGAGAACACTACAGGCTTCAGAGAACACTACAGGCCTCAGAGAACACTACAGGCTTCAGAGAACAGGCTTCAGAGATCACTACAGGCTTCAGAGAACACTAAAGGCTTCAGACAACAGGCTTCAGAGAACACTACAGGCTTCAGAGAACACTACAGGCTCAGAGAACACTACAGGCTTCAGAGAAACTACAGGCTTCATAGAACACTACAGGCCTCAGAGAACACTACACAGATGTTCTCAGAGTCTAAACTCCTGTTTTCTAATGAACTGATTACGTTATGTCTGTTGTATGAACGGGGAAATGTGCATCGCTCTAAGCTCCGTGTGTTAATCATTGGCTGCATTGACATAAACTTCTGTAACTCTTCCTCATCGTTCTCATTGTGTTAAAAGGCCGATTTGTCAATTGTATTAAAAACAACAGCGAAAAAATTGTACAAAGTCATTCAATCAGTCATCAATGTGGAGCACTTGGTGCCCTGCGCACAGAGCGTTACCAGCGTATAGGAAGCGCTGCACATATCTTCAGTTATATATAAACCAGGTGACATTTCATTTATGGGCGAATCTGCTCTTTACAACCAGGAGATGTGAATAAGATCATTCAGACCAATGCTTTTCCAAACATTCATCAGCACTCACTGTCTACGTTTACATCTTAGACAGTATAATTACAGCTTCAAACGCAGCTTTGATGACAACTTTGGCACAGCCCTGGACTGCATCTAAAAATGAAGTGCTTAAAGCGGAGGTAGCGTGGGTGTTGAAAATAATAAAACCACATTACTCTTTCCAGTCATCTGAGGATACAAGTTATCAATTTACTGCCATGTTTTCCCGAGAGCCAGACTGCAGTAAGAGTTTCACTCACAGAAAGTCTCCTTATATCTTCCTTTTGGGCTCGAGGCAACTTTGGAAAGAAACGTCATACGCAGTGCTGTGTGGTAATAGTTCGAAGCACAGGTGGAAATGCAAGAGCGAGGCAACGTGCAGAAGTTATCTTCATTTCAATTGTGTGGATGCTATTGTAAAACAGGAAACTATAGGTTGTGTTCATGTTACAGAATTCTGTTTCAGTCGGAGCAGGTGCCAATACAACTCTATGGGAGAGAAACAGTTTTGAAAGAAATTAGCAAAATGGAAATGAAAAAAAAGTGATTGGATTCACAAACCTGCCATATTGTTCTTGTGGCTGAAAGTCCTTTCCACTGGCCAACGTCACGCATACAGGATGTTTCTGAATATTGTCTCCACTTTTGGACACCTTTAAGTGAAAATAATTAGACCTGAGTTCATATGTGCTGAAGATAATGGGCCTCATTCATGAAACAAATGTATACACAAATTTGTTCTTAAGGCCGACTTAAGAACATTTTCTTTTCTGGAAGAACAAATGGAAGAACAACAAATCCTATGAACAGGCAGGAGGACTCTTACGCCCAGTAAATCTGCAGTTTTAGAATATTATCACAGTCAAAATGGACCCAAAAATCTTGCACAGCATGAGAAACATTTTTCTAAAAAAATATTTCATTTGAAAATATAATTTTTCAATTCAATATTTTCAACTTTTTCACCGGACGCCTGGAATGGACGCGCGCGTCAAATTCACGCGAATCGCCAAAAAAAATTGCGCATTTTGCGTGAAACCATTCACTTTGAATGGAAACCATTTGCCCCGACGCGTTTGGTCAGGACGCACCTTAAATCAGACTTTCACAGCTGAGGCCTAAAGCTCGTTAGTCACACCTGTCGTAATAGGAGGAGAGACTTTAGACAAAATACAGGAGGCTATTTACAACAAGAGTAAACGGTATAAAAAAAAATAGTAGCATACTATTACGTTATTAAATACTTCAAAAAGTTACTGACATGTACTCGAGTAAATGTAAATGAGTACTGCCTCATGGTCTTGTCATGGCCATATATGGAAGATTAAAAGGCGTCTCTTTGTATTTCCAGAGTCAATATAATGTAAATGTCCTGATAATGAGGGGAGTGGTGTTCTTAGTGTCACCTTCATGAATTTGGTGCATCTCTCTTTAAAGAGGAACTTAACCCCAAATCAACTTTTTTTTTTGCTCATAATCGGTTTAAGTTGGTGTCTGATAGAGCTGGCTACAGGTCCTTGTCACTATTTTGACATGTTAGTGCGTATTAGTAGAAATCTTAATTTAGTGCTAAAAACCATCAGTGTTGCACCCTTGCAACACTGATGTCTGCCCTCCTCATTATACATAATGCTCACCCCAAAGCCTCCGAGCACACCCATATCACGGCGGTGTATGGATTTTGTTTGTGGGTGGCTCTGGCATGCCCGTTTAGTTACCCTTTAAGAAGAGTTTTGTTTCTTAAGAACGCTTCGTTATTCAGACCTAAGTTTTTCTTACGTTTTTCCTAAGTTGTACTTTTTATTCATGAATGAGGTGAGGTGAGTTTAAGTTCCATGTGGCTATAATGTATATAACATTGAC
>OMNZ01074155.1:16856-27936 GCA_900303255.1 Lesueurigobius sanzi
TAGTAAGCTACAATATATATATTTTTTCCACATAAATGTAACAAACTTGTGCCTCAAACTCTAAACCTTGTCATATAAACTCATCCCTGTGAAGAAATGGAGTGTTAAACTGTCTTAAGAAAGAAGGAACGTCTTTTTAAGTGTAAGGATCATTCCATATGAAATCAACAAATGCTTTCTGCTCGACCATCTCAGATTTACTTCAAATTTGGCTTGATTGTAGTAGGTTATATATCCAATAGGGAGCGTGTGAAGTTGGTGTCTGGTAGTTTCTGAACAAATTAGAACAAACTCTGAAAATGGCATTCATTTTGGTCAAATACTGAGGATGTAGAGCTGCTCAGAGTTTGGGATTTTACAGTAGCCATGATTTTGGCCCTTTTTTTAAACCTAATTATTTCAGAAACTACAAAAGACACCAACTTCACACACTCACTGTTGGGTATATACAATACAATAAAGCCAAGTTCGAAGCAAATCTGAGACAGTCGAGCAGAATCTTTTCCAAAAATGTGTTGATTTCATGAACAAAACCAAGTATGGGGCCTTTAAGTCTAAATAAAGACAAATACCAATCAAGGTTTGTGATTTGTGAATGTTAAAAGCTGCTATCAACAGCATTTTTCCAGTGATAAACCAATTTTTCTCTGCGATCATATATTCTAATCTAGTTTAAATAGGTCACAAAGCTTCAAAACAAAACCATACTTTCTTGTCTGCTGGCACTTCAGTAGCCAAGGCAATGTACAACAGTTTATCTTATGTGGGAATTTCTTGTAACAACAATAATAGAAGCATTTGTGTGTCACAGCGAAGGTTAGTTTGAAGATAATGGGTGTGTGTGTGTGTTTAATGTAGAAAATATAGGCCCATTAATCAAGTGATTCATATTGTGGGCTGGAAGACACAAGTTATCTCCTAAACTGAAATTAAGCTTTTAGGAGCAGCAGCTTCAGACGGAGCTGCAGTCTGTGGTGGAAGCGATGAACAATATATCAATGACTCAGACAAATGGGCACGAGAAAAGAGGGGAAATATGTAAACTGGGAGATTTAAGGATCGGGCTCACGTGTGCAAACTTGAAATGCTATTCTTTTCTGTACTCAGCCTGACTTATTGACTTATGCACTTATACTACTTATATTACGCACAATATTTTATTTAAACTAATGGTGTGTGTGTGTGCGTGTGCATGTTTGTGTGTGTGTGTGTGTGTGTGTGTGTGTTTGGATGGGTGTCTGAATGCTGAGGTGAATGCACTTGTAAATATATGTGGGGGGCGGGAGTTGGGTGTGTAAATTGATGTTTCTGTTTTTAATGTGTTTTTAATCTGTAAAGCACTTTGAGTTGCATCTTTGTAGGAAAAGCGCTTTATAAAAAAACTTTGATTGATTGATTCTTTGCGCTGAGTAATAGATTTTATACAGTTTACAGTGTGTGGTGGCTGCCTGGTTGGAGTGGCTCTACTGGGAGACTTATGGGGATCTTAGGTTTTAGTAAGAAACATTGTTCATGCTGTGGTATGTGGTTAAGGGCATGGCATAACTGGATGAATATGAGATGTTCATTTTCAAGCCAGCAAGATTGTCCCAGGTTCGATCCAACCATCTTTTGCATGTTTCAGTGGGGTTTCAGTCCTGAGTCAGCATACATCCATCCATCCATTTTCTCCCGCTTTATCCAGAGTCGGGTCGCAGAGGCAACAGTCTGAGCAGAGATGCCGATCCACGCACACATCCTCCAGCACTTCCTGGGGGATCCCAAGGCGTTCCCATGCCAGATCAAAGACAGTCCTTCCAGCGTGTCCTGGGTCTTCCCGGGGGCCTCCTCCCAGTGGGACATGCCCGGAACACCTCGCAGGGAGATGACCAGGATGCACGTGAAGGAGTAGCAGCTCGGCTCAGAGCTCCTCCCAAGTGACTGAGATCCTCACATCTCTAAGGGTATAGCATACAATATAAATTAACAAAATGCTCTCTGTCTGTTCACGAGCCCTGATGAAGCACAGCTGATATGTAAGGTAACGCAGGACAGTAAGCGCCATACCAGCACATAACAGACACCTTTTCATGGACTTATAGTGGGCAGAAACTGATAAAAATATCTATCTAAAAGTTGAAAATTACACAGTTATACCGAATTGCCTTTACGTCAGCATCATTTACTCCCATACAAAATGTTTGAAACGTTTACACGCCATCTTTTAGTTGTTAGATACAAATTGTTAGCAAAATACTTGCATAATATGCAGTTGTCCTCATAAGTTTACATACCCTTGTCAGTTTACATACCCTTTTAATCTTTTGGCAAAAGATAGAATATGAATGATAAAACAAAAATCTTTTTTTAAACAGGATATGTTAGTGGTTGTGCAAAGCCATTTATTGCTTGAGTACACTGAGTTTACTCTTCTGAAATCATAACGAAACAGCAACTTCTCAAATGTCCCTGATCTAACATTTACATGAGATGCACAATATGTAAACTTTTGATCAGGGACATTTGGCTAGTTTCTAGTTGAAAAGTAGCCTGGTCTTACCGTTTTGAGGTGGGAGGGGTCAACTCCTTTTAAAGTTTGAAACGATTGCATCTGATTTTACCCAATCACTAGCCTGGCCTTAGCCATTATTATCCGTATTATCATTTCCTGCATATGCCTGACGTCACCTACAACACCCGCCTCCCCCGCTCGCTGAATGGTCCGAGGCAATTCATCCGATGTTATCGCAGCCACTGAGATCAGACCCAGACTGTAACATGTAGGGAAATGATAATTGACCGGAGTTTACAGATGGCTAAGGCCAGGCTAGTTGAAAAGTGTAAACAAACAGGTTTTTTGACAATAAATGGCTTCACGTAACCACTAACCATGAGTGAAATAAAGGTTTTTGTATCTTATTACGGATCCCCATTAGTAATTACCGCAGCAATAACTATTCTTCCTGGGGTCCACATAAAAAACACAAACAAATAGAAAAACCTTTACAATCCCACATACAAACAGCAGTTACACAATATTGGTCTCAAGGTCAGTCAGATTATATAGTGCCGTACAAGGTCATAATCTTTCTTGAACTAGTGATTACACTTGATAGACATACACAATTGAACAGTAAACAGCATGAAAAACAAAACAAAAAACAAATCAAATGTTCCATTTCATACTGATTTCGCCTGTCTCAACGTCCATTTGAATAAGTCCTCATTAATCTGGGTGATATTTAGTGGCAGTTGATTCCACACTGACACAGCTCTGTACAATAAGACTTTTTTAAAGCATTAGTTCTTGGTAAGCGAGTAATGCATTAGAGCCGCTTGTCTCGTACGGTGTCCGTGTCTGTCTTTGGCCAGAGTCAGTTGATTGTAGAGCCAGACAGCTTTTTTATAAACTGAGCTAGTTTACAGGTCATTCTCGATGTGTTATCGTTCATATTCTATGAAATGCGTAAGTTTAGTTTTGGCCACAACTGTAGCTATTTCAATGCTTTAAGACGTGACTATAATTTGTGTGGCATACCTTGTAGTTGTAGTAATACCTGTTGCCTCTTTCTGAATGTTAAAAAGTGAGGAATGTTGGACACTAGTAGCTTTGAAAGTAGTAAAACGCCTCCCACTGCCAAATGGCGTTTGTGTCACGTGACTTACATACATTTTCTTATCGGCCTGTTTTTGTGTATTGTCCCTGATGCTTAAGAAGGAGATAAAGTTGTAGCAGCTGCAGCACGAACAGAAACTGTAATATTGTGAATAACAGATGAACATTACATCAACATTGAAAACCAAATAAAATAAATCAACGATAGAAAGAAGATGTTAATCCCTGCTTGAATATATTTTACTGTTGTAATGTAGTAGCCTTCCAAACAGTGTTCCACAATGTCTCACACGATCGAGAAGAGTTCCCTCTCTGTCATCAAAGAAATGCAAACTTTAATACTAAACAACTGTTAGCTCATCGACGCAGCAGGACCATCCATCAGGCCTTTCACCAAATCCGAGCGGGTCTGAAATCTTCTCACGCCGAGCCGGCCAATCAAATGGCTCCTCTCACATCAATTAGAATGCGTATATCCTATATGTCATCGCTGCGTCCGCTGTGTACACATTCTGTCAATATGCGATTACTTATTGCAGCTTGAGGCCTACGAGTTTCAAATGTTTATCCATAGATTTTGTGACTTATGCGCGACTTATGACAAGCCCGAGTCAAATTCTTATAAGATATCTCCTTCTACAATGATGACTACTAAAGACCCGCCCTGATATTCCCACGCACTAACCCCCTTCATAAATCCACTAATGCTTTTTCAAACGTAACGCCCAATGTCTTACGGTAATCACAAAGTTGTGAAGCACGAATGGTGAGTAAAATGGATAGTGCTAATTTGTCCTGGGAGAGTTCGGAGTTGCACAAGGAGAAACACCTGCTACGGCTGCTGCAGTTGTTCAGATGGGGTTTTTTTTTTTGTTGAGGGTTTTCTGTTCGGTGCCTCTGTCCCAGCTGGTCTTGGTGGGACGGGGGAAAGAGGAGGAGGAGGAGGAGGAGGAGGACAGTGCTGGACAAGGCGTGTTTATTGTAGGATCTTGACCAGCAACAGATGTCTTGTATACACTGGCTGATAGTATCTCCCATGTGAAAACTGAGGAGCCGGTGTTATTCAGTGTACAAATAATCTGTAAACAAAGGCGTATATTTGATCTAAATTAGATGCTGACAGTTTAGATTCAATGGGAAAAAAAGCCTGAAAGGAAGTTGGTTTCCAGCGACGTCTGCAATGACTAAAGTGATGAGACATTGTTCAACACCAGAATTTACGGCCTTGAGTAAACTGGACTTATAACAATAGATTTGTAAATAAAACATGTCTCTTTTGTTGCAATGATACATGATACTGTATATTGGTGTAAGCTCTCAGTCGTCCAGGAATTTCCCATTCCATGGTAGAGGTTTTAAAGGTTTTAAAGTCATCAACTGGACTGGGTTGAGTTGAGGATGTCTTCTCAGAGGCTTCTTTACACTCATACTGTATATATCTACATCCATTAACGTCAGCACAGGTTCTCCACAGGGCTGTGTGCTGAGCCCCCTACTGTACTGCCTCTACACTCATGACTGCACCCCTCAACACCCTACCAGCTTCGTTGTCAAATTTGCTGACGACACCACGGTGGTGGGGCTCATATCAGAGGGTGATGAGACCGTGTACAGGGATGAGGTGAAGCGGCTGACAGCGTGGTGTTAGGAGAACAATTTACTCCTCAACACTTCAAAGACCAAGGAGGTCATGGCTCCTCTGCACATTGGAGAAGACTGCATGGAGAGGGTAACAGACTTCCGTTTCCTTGGAGTCCACATTGAGGAGGACCTGAGCTGGAGCGTTAACACTTCTGAGTTACTAAAAACGACATCTGCCAGAGACTGCTGGTGTCCTGCTAAAGGTGCTCGATTGAGAGCATCCTCACATACTGCATGTGTGTGTGGTACAACATCTCAGAAGATCAGTGGCTGCCCTCTCCTCTCTCTGACAGAGCTAGAAGGCCCAAAGCATCATCAGGGACACCTCACATCCAGGACACTACCTCTTTCAATTACTACCTTCAGGCAGTAGGTACAGGTCCATGAAGACCAGGACAAATAGATTTAAGAACAGTTTTGTGCAGTTGCCACACTGAATGCTGTCAAGTGTAACCGACCATAGGCACTGATCGTTGTACTTGTTGCAATGACAATTTAAGATTATTCAATTCAATTCAATATGTTCTAAATCAGTGGTTCCCAACGTGGGGTCAGGACCCACTAGGGCTCATGGGCACAGAGCTGGGGGTCTCAAGATAATATTCAGATATAAAAAGGAAAAATAGTGATAGCGTATTATAGCTTTACAGTGTACAATTCTAACTGGTGTGCGTTATTTTCATATGCAGTTGTGGCAAAAAGTATACATACCCTTTCGTTAATGTTTTTTGCCTAATTTAAGTGTAAAAAGCCTACCCCACTGGCAATTTTCTTGAAATTACTCAAATCAAGGAAAAATATACAGTACAAATTTCGTTTTGCAGTGTACAAGTTATTTTGAGGGGACATTTGAGCACCTGTAGTACAAATTTACTCACTATTGGGGCCCCCCTGGTGGTCTCGGAGCCCTAAGCAGCTGCGCAGTCCACTTATTGGACTGGGCTGGCCCTGACTGGACACCATGCTTTGCTGATATATATGTAGCCACCATTGAGTGAATGAATAATGGTCCACAGCGGACCATTATTCATTCGCTTTGAGAACCTTGTCGAGCTTATACAGTGCAATCTACCACATCATGATTATTATTGAAACATGCTCAACGGGCAAATCCTCCTGCTCTGTTTGGCCAACATCCTGATCCAATATGTGGAGGGCAAATACACTTATGCAGAGACAAACCATTTGATGACGTTTGTGGAATATCATTTACCAACATGGCTGCCGGCGCATTCTTCCCTTCACTGGTGGTGCTCATTTGCCCGCCACTGTTTTTGCGACTGTGTTAATCATAATTAAATCATGAGGTGTCGAAGCCATAGAGCGTAGCGTGTAATTTTACTGTCTAATGTTACCCGGAGACCGACTGCCCGTGGCTTTTCCCCATTCTGAATAAATTGGACACCTCTGGTTTAAGTAGTTGGCACCACTCTCTAATGCTGGAGTTTATCAGGGCTTTGGCTCAAGCTGTAACCTGCTATTATCACCATATGAAAGGGAAAACAAGCTTGATTTTATTGGGAGGGCTGAATGCTTGCAGCCCCTTCGCAGTCTGAGCTCTTGTGCATTAATAATTCGGTGTAATCAAATGGATGCCATGTGTTTGTATACTATTCGGTTCCCACAAAAGTGCTGGTTTTTCATTGCCTTTGCTGTGTTTGGTAAAAGGCCATTAGCTGCAGTGGCAACTAATGGAAATGTCTGTTTATATCTCAAGTGGCTGGTCTAAACATACCGCGAAAAAGACTTAATATCTAGAAGCAGCAAATAGAAAAATGTAAATAGTACACAATATGCAATGCTTCTCGAGTTGCTTTTTCCCCTCGCTGTTTATTGGACTGATCTTGAGAATGCATTTAGAATTTTGATCCTAAATATTGAGTCCAAGTTATTTTAAACCTGTTCCTGCTCCTTTAACATTTGATTATATTTTTCTAAATAAATGATAATGATAATGATAATGTTTGTCCAGTGGAGGTTATTTACGGCAAGACACTACAGGTGCATAAAAAAAAATAATAATATTGAGAGATATCAATTTGAAACTTTGGCTGTAGATTTTTAACACAAATATGAGGGAAAAATGCATGGCAAGGTTTTTGATGATGAAATCTAAATGGATCTAGTCAGTCTCAAATTTATGGTTTTCTTTTGTTGGTATAGTATGTCTTGTTTCCCCCAACCCTACCCTACTTTACCCTGCTTTACTTAGCTCTACTCGGCATGGTTTTGTTTCCATTACTTTGTAGAGTCTGGTCCATGAATATGTCTTTGCTGTGTGCTGTATAGGTTTATGTTCAAACGTACTGTACCTGCTAGCCGGGCCTTCCAATCTACTCACCTTTCCTATTATTTACAAAGACTTGAAAGAAAGCAGGAGTTGCTGGCCAGGCTAAGTGCCCGCTTGGCCTGGTTAGGTTTTGAATAAATTAGTTTTGAGGCAATTAATCTGTAAAAAATCTAGTTTTGCCTAATTTTTGGGGTTCAAAACTCAATAAATGAGGCTAGGTATTAAATATTGACAAAAACCTCTGAACAAACCTTCAAAATATACAGTAGTTGCCACAATGTCCACCAAAATGCCTTTTGAGAAAATGGTCATTGAAGTTACAATTTCCCATAGAGTTCTATGGAGGAACATTGAATCAGGGCAATATTTACATTCCTTATTGTAAAGAGTACGTTATTTATTTATTTATAAGAGTTTTGCCTGCAGTGTCTCCCTGTAAAGCTTCACTTCGATTTTTACTGGGGAGAATATTACGCAGTACGGCTTCAAAGTAAAGTAATATAGACATTTTGTGGAATTCTCTGCCTTCCAAATGTCTCTATAACGTCTGAATTTTAGAATTTAAGCTTCTCGAAGTGACTCATTTTGTCCGGGGTTATCCCTGAAGCTGGTGATAAAGAAGGACATTACTTAAAATACAAACTGTTGAAGTCATGTTCTCCACAGCTGTAAGAGCATACAATAAGTCAGCGCAAAATCGAAACATGTGCTCCGCTCGGCCAAGTGCAACCCCCCCATGGGAAGGACTTTTTTTCTCCTTCAGTATCATGTATTAGACCCATCACTCTACAAGTCGTCAGTGATCGACTTGGTAAGACTGATAAATGTTTGGAGAACTTTTCACACCTATGAACTGTTTTGGCTGAGTGCAGTTTTTGGGTGGATAGTATGTCTAAACCAAGTCCAAAGTATGACTAAATCAGGTCTAAACAAGGCCTTAAGTCTATGGACTGTATTAGTTTCACCTGGTATTCATTTTGTTTTATTGCTTCTGAAACACTTCCTTATGATGCACCATCAAGAGCTTGGACTCTTTATTTTCATAACAATTTAATTTGTATCATTTGAATGTTGTAGTAGAGTCATATCAATGAAATCCTCATGATAGAAGCAGAAAAACAACCAAACAATTTGGCAAAAATTGGATTTCTCACCTCACTCTTTCCTTATATGTAAAAAAATCAATGAATAAGGCTGTGGACATTAGAAAAATGTTTTGTGGTTAGACCTGGCCATGGAAGGGGATGGAAAATAAATGCTACTGTAGGCTACTGATACTGTAGAAATGATTTTATATTTGACAAATCATAAAAAAGTAGGTGCTCATTGCACTTTTTTTGATTATTATTCCATTAAAATATGCTTCTATAAACATAGAAGGCTATAAACCTGACGTTATATGTGCCATCTGTGTTTATTCTCCATATATTTGTATTTTTGATATAAAAAAACTTTTGTCCCAAATGCTACCCCATAGATTTGCTCAATTGTGGCACAAGTTACTCCATACTTTTGCCCTCCATGCTCTATGTAAACATAAAACAAGATGGCAGCTGACCAGTGACACATTTTCAGGATGACGAAGTCAAGTTTCAGGCAAGAAAACCAAGTTTTACCAAGTACCGTTTTGAATCCCTGGGCGATTGTGGAAAGTGCAGAGTCAGCAGTTTTGGAAAATGCAAAGTTAGCACTTTTTGACACAAATTTTCAACACAACTTTACATTGGTTCCCGGAGGCTTAAAGGGACATGGCTGGGCTCATTTTAAAGGCCCAACCCTCATTTCATGACCAAATAGGTTGCATTATAGAATGGGAGGGAAACAGTTTTTGAAAGAAATTTCCAAAAATAAAATTGACAAATGTACTTCATCATTAGCAATGATTGGATTCACAAACCTTACAAAAAGTTGGGACACGCACATCCACAGAAGAAGCGAGCGTGCAGAATCAAAAATGGATCAAGTAGAAAGAAAAAGGTAGAGACGCACAGCTCTGTTGCTCCTGGCAATAGTTTTTATTGTAAACTCACCAAGTGGTAACGTTTCGGGCCAAGCCCTTCATCAGACAAAGAACAGCTCAAACACACCAGAGTAAATAGTCCACTGATTAGGTCATGTGACCATAGAGATGTCATGTGATCATACAGAGAATATACATATATATATATATACATGTACATACACAAGCACACAGTTTAAGCATGTGCGTAAGTTCACAAACCTGCCATATTTTTTCTTATGGCTGAAAGTCCTTTCTATTGGCCTACATCATGCACATGTTTTGACTTGTCACCACTTTTGAACACCTTTTATGAGGAATTAATCAGACCTCAGTTCATATGTGCCTACAGAGAATACGTTGAACTTTGTGACAGTTTTGTTTCATGTGGATTGGCCCAGGAATTACAGAGAAATTAGCAATAACCTAAGACTAGAAATCTGCATTTTGACAGTTACCATTATTAAGTTACCATATTTTCAGCTGCCCTCCACCTCAATTTGAAACTATAGGCTCTTTAGAATCTTGTATTGTGACTTGAACACAAAATAAACCATGGCTAAACCAGGAACACACCAACACCATGATGTGAACCAAACTGGACAAACCCAAAGAAGGAGTTTAAACAAAACAACATGCATGAAAATTTACGACACCAGGATGACTGGAATGAACTCATCCTAATGTTTGTCTTATCAAAATGAGAAAGAATATCTGGACTTTATGCAGGATGGGATTTGGCAACCTGTTCCAACAAACGGACTGCTTTAAGATAAGCCATGTTTAGACACTGTTTACATTACAGCATCATGGCGTAATTTCAAAAGACAAAGCCAGTACATTGTTTGCACCTCACTTGTTCTGCTAATACTGGAATAAAATTTACAAATGTTCTGATGCACTTATTATCCTGCTGCAGGGGTGCCAGGAGGTTATTATTGTATTAGCAGTCATTTTCCACCACACATGCAACCAATTTACAGATTATTGTAATGGTGGCCTTTGGGCTGCACATTTTCTATAACCTTAAAACAAATATACAATGAGTGGACACGGTCTTCTGATAGACGTTTCCTTTGGCGCAGAGATGTGATGATTATAATGATACACCTGATTGTTCAGATACGCTCTACAGTCTGTTGGTAATCTTACAATTCAAAACTACTTCAAAGAGCATCATTTATGCAATACTTCTGTAATTGGCTTCGTTACCTCAGGCCAAAAGGTGAACCAGCATTGTTTAGATGGTGTGTAAGATTGTTCTTATGTTTTTCTAATTATTAGTTGGATGGAATGGACAAGTATTATGCCCTTATAGAAAAAGTACAGTGCAGTATCTACGTAATGGGCTTCATGTCGTCTATTTTGTTCCGTGACAAAGTTGACTCAAGTCAATCAATCAATCAATCAAAACTGTATTTATAAAGCACTTTTCATACAAAATGCAGCTCAAAGCGCTTTACAGATTAGAAACACATTAAGACAGATCATTCAATTACACCCCCACCCAGAATTGTCACACACATCAGTATTCGCACGCTCATCCGAATGCGCA
>OMNZ01074166.1:0-12504 GCA_900303255.1 Lesueurigobius sanzi
TGTTATTTTTTCAAAATATAGAAAACCGAAAAGTTGGGCATGCACAAGTATTCATACAGCATGAGTTAATACTTTGTGGAACCCCCTTTTGCTGCAATAACAGCAGCAAGTATTTTGGGGTATAACTCTGCAAGATTTGCACATCTAGAGACTGAAAGTTTAGCCCATTCCTCTTTACAAAACAACTCAAGCTCTGTCAAATTAGATGGAGAGCGTTTGTGAACAGCAGTTTTCAGGTCTTTCCACAGATTTTCTATTGGATTTAGGTCTGGACTTTGACTGGGCGATTCGATCAGATGAATATGCCTTCCTGCTGGAAGGTGAATCTTCGCCCCAGCCTCAATTCTTTTGCTGACTCTAGCAGGTTTTCCTCCAAAATGTCCCTGTACCTGGCTCCATCTTCCCAACTATTCTTACAATCTTCCCAGTCCCCGCTGAAGAAAAGCAGCCCCATAGCATGATGCTCCCCCCACCATATTTGACACTGGGGATGGTGCACTCAGGACCATGAGCAGTGTTAGGTTTGCGCCATACATAACGTTTTGCATTTGGGCCAAAAAGTTACATTTTTGTCTCATCTGACCAAAGCACCTTCTTCCACATGGTAGCTGTGTCCCAGATGACTTCTGGAAAATTCAAACAGGATTTCTTGTGGCCTCCTTTCAATAATGGCTTTCTTCTTGCCACTCGTCCATAAAGGCCAGATTTGTGTAGGTACGACTGATAGTTGTCTCATGTACATATTCCCCCAGCTCAGCGGCAGTACTTCACAGCTCCTCCAGAGTCATCTTGGGGCACTCGGTTGCCTTTCTGACCAGTGCTCTCCTTGTTCGATCTGTTAGTTTAGGTGGACGGCCGTATCTAAGTAAGTTAGCAGTGGTGCCATACTCTTTCCATTTCCGAATGATGGATTGAACAGTGCTCTGTGAGATGTTCAAATTTTGGGAAACCTTGGTATAACTTAACTCTGCTTTAAACTTCTCCACAACTTTACCCCTGACCTCTCTGGTATGCTCCTTGGCCTGCATGATGTTGTTTAGTGACCAATACACTCCGACTATAGCTCTGAGGCCCTCACAGAACAGCTGTATTTATACTGAGAGTAGATTACACACAGGTGGCCTCTATTTAATCATTCGGGCAAGGTGTGAACATTCAGCAGACATTAGGAATGTTTTAAAGGCAATTTAATGAACTCAGAAAAAAGCTACTACTTGTGCACACCCCATTTTTCGCTTTTCTATTTTTAAAATAATAACGAAATGATGTATCATTTTGCTTTCACTCCACAGTTGTCTGTTACTTGTGTGTGAACTTTCAATAAAAAATTCAAAATAAAATCTTTATGTTTATGGTTGTAAACATGACAAAATGTGCAAAAGTTCAAGGTGTATTAGTACTTTCGAGAGGCACTGTATGAGACTGTCCCCCAAAATTTGTACATGTGTTTTTTACCTGGTATTGTGGGTGGGTAACCCTTTTTCCCATATGCAAGATGAGCTGGTATTGTAGCTTTAATCTTTTGCCTAATTGAAGAAAAAAAGAGAGCATTAGGCATATTTAACAAAAGCAAGTCTAACTATAGCTGTTTGATTTGTATTTCGAACGCACCCTGCACAGACACCGACCAAGCTCTGCTCCAGACCTGATAAGTGAAACACAAAGACATGCAATCAGTTTTCTCATTCATAATACGCCGACGCTGTCTCCTCTGTGTGACCTAATCAAACCCACAGGCCTTGTGTGGCTTTAACCTCAAATGCCCCAGTGCTAATTTACCTGTGATCACAGTCCTCTTTCCAAGCTCCACAACAAGAGGGTCCCGAGACAGAGAAGTGTCAATCACCTTTCCATCCAACAATTTACCCTGAAAAATACATGAGTCATTATGATTTAAATCAGACAGACTGCAAGCGACAATGAAAATACATTAAAAGGTAAAAGGTCACATTATCGAGCTTCTAATTTCAGTGGGAACTCAAAGCGCTTTACATCAAAGAACGACTCATTCACTCACATTCATACACTGGTGTCCACACTCAGGGAAAGGTGAAGTCTTGCCCAAGCACACAACAACATTTTGTCTGATATTAATTTATATTCTTTTGCCCTTCCCAGTTAGGGGTCACTGTTGACTGTGTCATACTGTATAACAGAAGTGTCGCGGCTGAGGAAGGCAGCAGAGAGCAGCCAAATCACCTCAAGATATGACACAACAATGCAGATCTGTTTGAAAATTTTTCTTACTTACTTACTTACTTACTTACTTACATAAGGGTATGGTTGTACTTTAAATTTTGTTCAGCCATAGTTAAGACTTGGTCCTGTATGATGTAACATTTTCCTAGCCAAATGATCATGTACAAAATGGTTTTGAACATTTACTTTTCAAAAAGGCTTCTACTGCATTTAACATTTTGCAGTTCAAATTGTGTTGTAAACTTGGCTAATGTCTATCCATTTTTCGCCTTTAGGTTGATCCACATGTGCAAAAGCAGAGGTTGTGCAGCCTGAGGGTGCCCCACACACAAGACTTTTACTGCTGACGTGTTGCACCGCCCACAGTTAAAACAGGGGCGACTATCCCAGACGAGGAAGGCAAGTGAATGCAAAGCAATGGTCATTAGACCAATCTGTGTAATGCGCAATCAGATGGTATTCAAATATACAGAGTGCAACCCCAAAGCCCCTGTTAATGCTCTATGACTGCACAATGCGGCCGCACGATTCACACAGCGCCACGAAGCAACATCTGCTTTCGTCACAGAGCCGGGTCTCACTATCAACAGTCAAGACTTCTCTGGTGTCAGGTTTAAAAGCCATAATAACGTTGTAATAACTACAGTATCTCACCGTATAGTGGATTTGAAGCGTGTCTCCCATCATAGACAACACATCACAAGGCTCTGGCTTGACCTAAGGACATAAAGTTTGTGATTAGTAGTGGCCCAGCTGTGTTCGGCATTGACTTATGAGCTAAGTACAACAACGATGCAGTTGTTACATTGTTACTCTCTCAGTGGCTCACCAGAGTTTCCACCTGCAGCTCCTCCACTGTGTCGTCTTCGTCGGCCAGTGCCACTCCACAGGTGAGAGCCACAAGCAGCAGCAGTAAACCGATGGACTTCATTGTGAACTTCATAAATGTCTCAGTCAGACCGTCTTCCGCTTAGCTCCAACGCAGAGAGGACTCAGGCTTCAGGCTGCTGCGACCCAGTGTCAGATCAAATGGCTGTGCTCCAGCTAACGCTGATGTGTTAAAACTTAGAGATAAGGAATAGCTGCCTGTGAACGTTGTCCCAACACCTGGGTCCCCGCTGAGCCCGCCTCAAACATTCCGCCAGCAGCATCCCATGAAGACGCTGCGGGAAGCGGAAGCTGCGGTGACTAGGCGCTAGATGGCGCTGTATGTTCTCTGCAGCAGCAATATTGTGGCGGTGGAGGACGTTAAAAACAGAAAAGATCCAGTCTTTATAATGCTCTCAAACTGCGGGTTGTTTCACATTATCTACAGAATATATTCTGTAGACTAAATATAGCTATTCAATAGTAGCCTAAGCCTCCCAACAAGGTTACCCCCAACCATCCATAACCTCTCAGCTTCACCTAACTCAACCTGTCCAGTCAGGCTAGATTAAACCTGGTGCGTCAGGTAGTGGTTTGTTGCTCCATGACCAGTGTTATTGTTATGAAATAGAAACATTTTGTGAAGGGAGTGACTCATCCCCTTCCCATGACAAACAGACACAGCCAGCTTTAACTCATTCAGGACATTCAGTTGTCAGTGATCTTCCATCAATATCAAAACATCTCCTTGAAATTAATTCAGAAAAAAAATATAGTCTAGTACTAATTTGCAGGCTGTGAAAGGATAAAATGATTTTAATAATTAGGCTAGACAATTCACATTAATGACATGGTAGCATTTATTGTTTTATAAAAGTTATGGCAGCATATATGTCTCATTTTACCATTGTAGCCTGTTTTCTTAAAAAGAAAAAGAAAGCGTATTCTTAGTAGCTAATATAGCCTAATGAATTTTAATGGTCAGAGGAGAAGAGGGCGATCTCGCGATGTTTCAGCGGGTCCCTTGTATCTGTTGAGTTGTCCTGGAGAAGATATCGTGAGACATTTGTGGGGGACTGGCTGCCGCTCGGCTCCACGGTAAGTGATGACACGGCACGGTACCGCTATCGGCATTTAAAACACACTCATACATGCCTTTGGTACGAGTTAGGTATTTTCACTTTAAAATGTGACCACGTTTTGTACGTTAGAAAAATGTAATTTGAATGGAAGTGCGATTTGCATGAGATGCTATGAATGAATGATGCATATAAACCGGCAGGATAGACGCTATTGCTAGCTCATAACAATAATTTTAAAAAGATTACAAATAATGTAGAATGGTAGTTTGCTTTTAATATCCACAGTTTGCTCTGACACGAGCTCGTAACTGCACATCGTTGGCTAGAAATGAAACGATATGCGTTAACCTCATCGCCTCATGGTCCTAGATAGTATTGTAACATATATAGGCTACTATAACGTAGGCTAATGAATCCAAACCAACTTAGTTTTGTCTTTTTAAAAGGTAGAAACTGGATCACGGAGTGGAGGTGTAGACTATCAGTTTTCAAAGGATAAAACAGAGACGCGACGTTCAGCACCTTGGACAGAGAAAGGCCATGACAAATGGCCCGTGACCCAGCGGCGTGAGGGAGATACAAGGGCCCCGTAGTTCAAAACCATGTGAACACACTACGCTAAACCATTTGATCATATAAAGATAAGCTACATCTTGTTTTGTAGCTGGGTGTAACCGTTTTTTTTTCCATTGTAAATGCAATATCCTCTTACTCTTCTTGTGACCTGTTTAGCGGTCTCTTTTTTTGTGGACTAACTACTTCTACATTTTAGTTGCATGTAGGTTACGATATTTCTCTGGCTATAATTTTGAATAACTGTTGGCAAAGAAAGACATGAAGGGTTCTATTGCAAAAACAGATAAATACCATTGTCAAAAATCAACGCATGCTTTCTATTTTGTCTTTGTGTAGCAGTATTTGTGACCAGATGTATTTTAGCACATCAAAAAATATGAAGACACTTGATTGATCGAATTGATTCAACTTTAGTTTTACTGTCACCTGTAGAGCAGGCTACAACAATACAAATGTGATATCTGCTTTTGCAAATGATTTTTTTTTTGCATGTTATTTTTCGGAATAAGACAATCAGTTATTGTCGCACACTATTATGAACAATAAGGGTTATGCAGATCATGTCACAGCATGACAACAGAAGTCAAATGAGTGTCCAGTGCAATGTTATTTGTTTTTGACACACAGGCCAGAACGTTTAGGGTTTTGTTTAAAAAAAAAAAAAATGATGCAAGTGCCTACCACCCTGTCTATAAAATGAAAGGTTTCTATCATATGATAGAATGAATGACCCAGTGGAGTGGTGAAGTGAGTATGGACGGGAAGACAGTGAATGATGTAAATTTATATTTCTTTGGATCAATGGACAGTGTGGAGAAGAGATTGAGTGGCACGTTCGAGCAAGCTGTTTGGAATGGGTGGATGGTTTGGATGTTTGGATGCGATAAAAATAGATCGTCTTTAAAATATGAGAATGGATAGGAGGATTAGGAATGAGTCCATCAGTGGGACAGGTCATGTTAGAGTTTATGGAGATAAAGTTTCACTAGTTTAGATATTGGAGGTTTAGACCAAAAGGGAGATTTACAGATGTAATGCAAGAGGACATGTAGTTAGCTGGTATTTGAGAAGACCATAGAGACGATTAGATGCAAGTGATTCCCTATACAGAATATTTGCTTCGTGTATTTTGCCTATATGGGTTTTTATGGTGGCTTGGCTTTATTGATTGCTTTCAAAGAACACAGTTAACAATTTCCATGCAATCTTGACTCTTAAGTGTATTGCCATTCTCTATTAATCTATTGCCCTTCCACCATCAAATTATATTTTTAGCTCAAAATGACCGAAATTGAATAAACAATTGGGGTGTTATTCTTGTTCTAAATGTCTTGAAAATAGGGCAGTTTGCATTCGTGCTCTGAGGGCTTGGCTTTGTTGTGGCGTAACATTTGAAAGTTGTAACAGATTGGGCTACAGCCTCCGGTCATGGCATCGTCATGTGCTGGTCTGATTATAGTTTTTCTGTTGCTCAAGGCTAAAACAATGGCAATATCCACCTGTCTATGAATATTAGTGTAAAAAAAATCACAATGCAAAAATTTCCGATACTCAATTCCAATGCTGAAGAAAAAACTATGGTGTATGTATAGTATATAACATTTCCAAGTCCAAATTGTTGGAGTTTGTTTGATTATTTTTTTACATCTTCGGATTAAAGATCAATAAAACCGTTCTAGTATTTGTATGTAGGGTTGATACTGATCAATGTTCCTCTGAGCAGGTATATATATATAAAACACATGAATCATGCATTAAGATCTCAATGATTTTGACTTGGAAAAATGCATAATAGTATTTTATACACTGAGACAGGAGTTCACCCTAGAGCAATGGTTCTCAACTGGTATGGATTCATGACCCACCATCACCCTAGGATGTCAAGCCGCGACCCAAATAACAATTCAGTTTGTTATACATAATGCAAAATACTGTATTTTCCACACAAATTATTTTTGAATAAGCATTAGATAAGATAAAAATGTGATCAAACAACTCAATAACAGTCATTTTAACTGGCCCAGGTGTGTTTCTATTCTTTTTCCTGAGGAAAATATGGAAAGAAATGTTCCCTTGGAAAGGTTCCCACTGAAATGGTTTTGCGACCCACTTTTGGGTCCCGACCCACCAGTTGAGAACCACTGCCCTAGAAGACAATATCAATGTACCAAATGTATATTTAAAAAGTGGAGTTCGGAGTTGAAATCGGTTTTGAGGAAATGTTAGTATTGTGACTATAAATAAGATTGTAATGAAGTAATGAATTATTTAAACTGAACTTAGTATAGATTTGTTATCTATATAATATTTAATAATGATCATTTTACTTTTGCTTAGTTTTTTTTTTTTGTATTTATGATGTTTTGTGTCTTTCAGGTTTTCTTTGTATCTGACTGTAGCTTCCTGTTAGATATTGTAAGCCAGTCGTTGAATCATGGGGAATATCTTCGGGAACTTGTTGAAGAGCCTCATTGGTAAAAAGGAGATGCGGATCCTGATGGTTGGACTCGACGCAGCCGGAAAAACAACAATACTTTACAAACTCAAACTGGGAGAAATAGTGACTACAATTCCCACTATTGGTGAGTGATTAATGCATGATACAAATATGGATGACTAATAATAAGCTGTAAATGGACAAAATCAGGTCAGAATTATTCAGCGCTTTTGTACAGTATAGCAGCTCTAACGCTCTGTTGTTGCAGGGTTTAATGTGGAGACGGTGGAGTACAAGAACATCAGCTTCACTGTGTGGGATGTGGGCGGCCAGGACAAGATCCGGCCCCTCTGGAGACACTACTTTCAAAACACACAGGGTACAGCACGTTCACTCAAACAGACAAGTTTTAGGTTAGAAATGGTTTACAATAGATGTGCTCCTAGAGTAGTCATTTTATACCATGGTTTGAACTTCAGTCACTTTATTTGTCGAACCCGTCCGCTCACAAACAGATCTTATGTATTGATTATGTTTACTTAACTTTTTTGTTGGTCAATCAAAAAGTATTGGACATCCTTTTTCTGCTTTATCTTTACTTCTTTTTGAATCAATCAGTCAATCAATCAATCAATCAATTTATCCCAATAGGACTGCACAGACATCAAAACAGTGAAAGAAGGAGCAAATGTAATGTCTAAACAAAACAAGCCTAGGGTATCCCCATCCTTAAACCCTCCTACGTGGCCAAGACAAACTCAAAAAACCCAGTGGGAAAAATGGAGAAATCATAAATTATTCTTGTATTACCTGCCCTCTCTTACGTGAGTAAATTTTGGTTGATTATTTTCACCTCGTAAAATAATTTTCTGTTGTGTCCCGGGTGCAGGTCTGATTTTTGTGGTAGACAGTAACGACAGAGAGCGAGTGAACGAGGCGCGGGAAGAGCTCATGAGGATGTTGGCAGAAGACGAACTCAGAGACGCAGTGCTGCTGGTGTTTGCTAACAAACAGGTCAGTTCAATCATTCTTTATGTGTAAAAAATTGAGCAATAAAGCTACATTTGGCGCAGCCAGTAGTGTAGATAAGTGGTTCATCACCTGGGGGGCAGGCTCCCCTAGGATGGACGCTTGGAATTGCAGTGGTGGCCCAGAGCTTTGCCTGGTCAGAAGGTCCATTATTTGAACAAATTAAATCATTAAAAAATCATATCGCATATGACTCAAAATGTCTCAAAATGTACTAATGTATGAGGATTATGTTTATTGTGTGTTTTGGTTTTCTGCACCCTTTTCACATTTCAAGTCCAGTAGTACTAAAACTAATAAACAAAAATGTATATGTGCTTGTAGAAAAAGGCTCTCTATTTCAGGATCTGTACTCTATGCTTAAAAGAACTTGACGTTTCATCCTAATATCAACTAGGGGGAGGAGCTACCCATATTTATTCCACCCCTCTCTGGGCAGCACAGTAGCACAGTGGTTTGCCCTGGGCTCTGGTACAGAGGCCCACCTGGTCGACGCCATCAGTCTGCTGATGAAGCTATTGGGATAAGGAACGAAATGTCCAGTTCTTTTAAGCATAGAGTACAGATCCTGAAATAGAGAGCCTTTTTCTACAATGGTTTACTCCTGTATGATTGAGAACCTACACAAATGTATGTGCTTGTAGTTGTACATACATTTTTGTTTATTAGTTTTAGTATTACTGGACTTGCAATGTGAACTGTCACTGCTTCGCTCAGACTCTATCAATAAGACAATGCATGCACTTGATTGCTGATTTGAAGAATATACCATTTTAAATAATCAAAGTCCCCTAAACCCTCACCTTACTACCTCATTATTTCTTTTTTTCAGGATTTACCAAACGCTATGAACGCAGCTGAGATCACAGACAAGCTTGGGCTCCACTCACTGCGCCACCGTAACTGGTACATCCAGGCCACATGTGCCACCAGTGGAGACGGGTTGTACGAGGGGCTGGACTGGCTCGCCAACCAGCTCAAAAACAAGAAATAAGAGGCAGAGTTTACAAAACGAATGTCTTTGTTTTAATGAAGGGGGATAACACTGAGGCAGGGGTAGGGTTTGAAAAGTTACTTTTTGGGGTCAATGGGATTGTAGGATTACTATTTGTTTTGAGGTCGGTTTTACAGTTTCTCTTAATCACGTTGACTTTGAAGGTGTTAGGAATAGTGTTTAGACCATATATTTTTACATGAACAAAAGAGTAGCAGTTCTCTCATGTTTTGGCTATTGTGTATACAGTACATTAGCATTGTATTGGCCTTGTCTCCCTCTATTGGTGCAAATATGTAACTGCAAAACCTAAGAACTACATCTTCATTTGATCTGAATTATTTGATCCATGCATTAATTTTTTTGTTAAGGGCACAGTTCATCCCATGAAAAATGGGGGGGAAAGTTAGATTTGTTTTTGGATTGCTGTGTTTTTAAAAGTTTCTACTGTGATCAAAACAACTTGAATATTTTGCTTGGATATAATAATGCAAGATTTTAAAGAACTTACTGAATACAAAAATTATTAACACAAAACTGTTGTGACAAATGCACATTTAGTTGAGCAATAAAACGCAGAAATGATTTGAAGTCAACGCTATTGTGGAAAAACTGTAAAGCCGCTCTCCACTTAGACTCACACAACGATAAGCAATCACCCGACACCAGTCTGAGTGTCAATGTGTCCGCCGTGCAGTGTTTAATGTAGCCCATTGAGTCCGTCCGGAGCGTTTGTCTGAACTGAAATGTATTTATTTATCTAAGCATCTTAGGCCTGGGATGATTCCAAATGTTTCAGAAGGTGGTTTACATCATATTTATTTACTCTCGGTGGTGTAAGCTGCTATAGCGTGTTCTCGCCAAGGACACAATAGTGGAAAAAGTAATTTAACTATAAAACAAGCTTTAATTTTCAGTACCTAGCAATAGCATCACTGTACAAATACAGTAACTCTTTAACCATCCCATGCCTAAAGCTTTCTTTCCTGTGATAAACCATGTGAAGAACCATGTTTTAACCTTTTCACAGCGCAGCCATAACTATTCCATCATTGTCGTGTACTTGTTCGGAGCAAGTCGGAGGCATCTCACCTTCATTGCCGCCGTTGTTTTTGAATTATGTTGTTGCTGTTCTGTGTTTTACCAAATGTGAAAATTGTTGAAATGAGTGTATTTATATTTATCTGCATTTACTAAAATACTCACACATGGTTATTGTTACGGAACCAGGGTAGAAGAGCAAGTAAGGAGCACACTTAAGTTAGTCACCAGCAGAATACATTGATTTAGCCTTTTGTGTCATTCACAGCAACAGAAGTGGACAAAGCAAATGTCTCAATGTTACTTAAGAAGGGTACTCCACAAAAATATTACTTGATAAAAGTTAAAATAAATATTTTTTTGGTTATATTAATACAAGTACAAATGTAAACTCTAAAAAGATCAGAGGTTCACAGCTAGCTATTGCTGTTTACTAGGATCTCCATTGTACTGCATGAAGTAATATTTGGTACTTCAGCTGCTAATACTCCACAGATGTCCACTACAACTGTAGTACTATCACTAATGAGTCTAAAATATGTAAGTGTTTCTTTAAGTTACTGATCATTTTACCGCCTCTGATTGTTGTTCACGCTCATTTAATTTATTATAAAATATTATTGTTTATTTAGGTTTTGTGGCCTTATACAGTATACTCTGTGTTTGAAATATTCCTTGGTCATACATTTGTTTGTAAACTATGTATTGAATGTTTAAGACTTAAGATTTATTTATATTTCTTATGTCCTCATATCAGTTGTGTCTTCTGCACATTTTTGCATTTTGCAGCACATAAGGTCTGTAAATTGATTTTAGAAAGTAGACAGTGTAAAAAATAGTGAGGATTTTTGGATGAATAAGATATACCCCGGATATTCATACATTATAGTGACACCGATTTGAAAATGTGAATGTGAAAACACCCAGCTGTATCAATAAAATGCTTTCCTTTTGACCGGTTTGTGTGAAGTTTTTGCAACTACAAAAACAATGGAACAGCTGTAGCAGTATTATCAGTGAGACCGTGAATTTTCCCCTCCTTCTTTTCAACAGTAGAGGGCAGTCTTTAGTTGGAAATCATGAATGTAACTACAAGTCAATAGGTTGCTGTAGTATTTGATAATAATCTCAGATGAACAGCAAGGCCCTGAAAAACTGTAAAGAAACATTCACACTTTTGAGAAATTCAAAACAGAAAATACACAGACGTTGAACTCAATTCTTTGTTAGGGATTAGGTCCTCAAACCTGCAATATTGACTTTTTGAAATATTAACACATTTGGACAATATTATGAGAGAATAATATTACCTTACATCAGTGGTACTTAACCTTTTTTACTCTCAACCCCCAATGTGATGACTGTTGCTGTTTCGTGACCCCCACAGTTTTTGTTCAATTGTGTTATGACTTCTTGTACTGTTATGAAATGTGTGTGATGATGTGACCCCAGGACGAGTAGGTGACACAGTACACTGCACACTTCCATTCAAACTACATACCTTCATTATGATCTGGCGACCACCTGAAATGACCCCCAGGTTGAGAACCACTGCCTTAGATGATATGAGTGTACAGAGGAGACTTTAAATCTTTGCAGCAGATTGTGGTGGATGTGGATGTTCCCGGTGGAGAGAAATTAAGCATAAACCAGGTCAAAATTTCAGCGATCAGTCTGACAATGAAGGATTGACTTGAACAGTTTACAGAATTATATTGAAGATGTGTCACATTTTTACCTGTTTATTTTACAAGCCTTGATCCTTCAGTACAGTGAGTCAGTGTTCTAAAAATGTCAACCTTTTTCATGAAATGGCCACTTCACTATTCTAAAACTATGATTAATACTTACCACTGGCATTATTCCATCAAACTAATATTGGAAAATAAAAGCCTGTCATGCATTTTATACCAAGCAATACCCAAGTGTAGAAGATATGCTCTAATGCATGTACAGTATGTACAGATGCTTGACCCTGTAGAGTGGCTTTTTGAATTAAGGAGTAGGTTGCATTCATATTATACATTTATTTTTCGTTTTTGAATATTGTCCACACTTTTGAATGAACTATATGATAAAATAATTAGATCTCTTAGTTCATACAGAGAAGACATTGAACTTCGTGACGTTTTTGTTTCATGTGCATTGGCCCAGGAATTGCAGAGAAATGAGCAATAAACGTAAATTGTAAATCGGCTGTTTTGAATGTTGTGATGTCACTTGTGATGTCGCTTTCCATCCCAAACTCAACTGTTCCCATGCTGTTGCTGTGCGCACCC
>OMNZ01074178.1:0-18729 GCA_900303255.1 Lesueurigobius sanzi
AAAATGGTTTGGCCCAGCGCACAGCGACGCACTGTATTACAGCCCAGAATGTGCTTTAAACATCATGAAATCCAACAAAACAAAGGAAATTAGATCTGATTTATATAAAATTGCCCAGAGGGAACCCCAGTGACAATAAAGTTTACTTTACTTTATTAGTTTATTTGGAGAGGACACCCCAGAGACAATAAAGTTTACTTTACTTCATTAGTTTATTTGGAGAGGACACCCCAGAGACAATAAAGTTTACTTTACTTTATTAGTTTATTTGGAGAGGACACCCCAGTGACAATAAAGTTTACTTTACTTCATTAGTTTATTTGGAGAGGACACCCCAGTGACAATAAAGTTTACTTTACTTTATTAGTTTATTTGGAGAGGACACCCCAGAGACAATAAAGTTTACTTTACTTTATTAGTTTATTTGGAGAGGACACCCCAGTGACAATAAAGTTTACTTTACTTCATTAGTTTATTTGGAGAGGACACCCCAGTGACAATAAAGTTGACTTTACTTTATTAGTTTATTTGGAGAGGACAGTGCACATTAATGAACACTCAGTTCAGTTACTTTGTGTAAATGCGCCAGATTTAGCCATGGGCTACTTTCCATCTGTCGTCCTCGTACATTTAAAACAACAATACAAGTTACAGACATGGACAAAGAATATATACACTATTTACAAATACAGACCATATAAAACTTCCTCAGTCTATAACAGTATCAGGTCTACAAATGATCACATGATTGATTAGATTTCAACCATTTTTTAAGTTCTTTTTTGTGCATTTACTGCAAGTGCATTTACTATTTGTAGTTTTTAAATTGCGCATAAATAGATGGCATCATTAAACTATTTTTCTGATGTTGGTTGACAGGTGCTATATGGTGGAGTCCATGGGGAGGGGGGCCCAAATGACATCTTCTTGCCCCGGGCCCCAGCAAGTCTGTTGACTGCCCTGACTGGGAGACATGTTTTTTGAAGGAAATTTCAAAAAAGCGAATTCCCAAATGTTGTTCTTGGTTATTATTTGATAGTGATGTGATTACTGGTGGTAATATTGACACATCACTGGACAAACCATCAATTTCATATGGGTCAATGCCCCCAATTAACTGTAGCTTAATTATATCGTGATCTTTCTGCTTCACCAAGTCCGTTTTGTAAGCTAGGTATCGTCTCCTATCGTGTAATCATATACTGCAATCAATACTGCAGTATGAAAGAGAAAAACAACGTAATTTGTCCAATAATTCTCAAACGCGTAGTTAATTCAACGCGTAGTCATGATGGAGGCCTTACTTCCGGGCCGTGAAATACCTCAATTCTGACAGATTCGGGAAGAACACTGTTGCTCCAGCATTAGCATATAGCACAACCTTTGCTCTTTTGGTTCCTTACTATCGTATAATAACCACTGTCACGCCTTACACAACTATAAAGTGGCTTGGGCGTCTCTTTATAACCATCCTGAATACTTCCCACTTGTATTTTAATTTCCACACCGAGTAGCGCGCTCAGTCATCAGCTCGAACGTCTTGTGCGGTCACCACAAATCTCTCAGTGCAGATTTATTTTCCGTATGCCATCGTACATGAGCTGCGACGCCGAAGCCTTGGGTGGCACTGGAATATTATTGCACACCATGTCAGCGCACGTCCAGGGACCATGGACATTTTGGACTCCTAAAAGTTGGCAAAAGTGAAGAAGTAACGGCCCATATACCTGAACAGGACGGGGTCATCAGGCGCTCCACATGTGTGTGGGGGGGGGGGGTCACGGAGAGCAGCTGCAGACAGGCCGTGCATGTTCCCTCCATGGGTTTTTTTTTGAACTGCACTGTCCTGACATATGGCAACCACTTGGAAGCAGAACCTGTAGAGCAACACAGTACTGATTGATGACTTTATTTTTAGCCTCAAGAGTCGTGACCACACAGGCTAAAATTGGACCAAAGCATCGAATGCAATAACAAAACAATTAACTTCTCAAACAGCCCACCTCAATGTTTCCACGCTTCCCACGCTTGGTATAGAGGTGCTTTGAGACACTTCAGGTAAAAAAGGGATTACAGTAGTAGCAGTAGATAGTAGTAGGCCATATGGGAGGAACTTAGTATTGTCAGTTTAAGTCCCAGCTCAGACAAATTGCTCAATGTCTCTCCCCGCTCTTCACTCCCTTTGTGAGTAGTCGGTAAAAGCAAGCCTACAGGCCCTAATGTGTGCCTATTACAGTCATCTGCACCTGTACCAAAATAAAATGTGCTTTGTGAATTACTTGTGATATTTATCTAGCCGAATTTTCAAAGAGAGAACTCAAATTTCAGTAACTTTAGTCATAAGGCATTTTATAGCATTTTAAAACTTGAATATTGTGAGTGCTTCTTCTTTTTGTGTCTGCCTATTTGTTGTGTGTTTTGGAAGTTTAAGTATTTGGTCTGTATAATGAAGATTCACGCAAGATCCCTGTAAATCTGTGACGCAAGGAGGCACCATGGCTACACTACTGGCATTGTTTACCTAACAGTGTAGTTTAAACACCACTTCCTTTCCAACATGTTTGTGTATTGCACTTAAAAGTGTGGCATGACGTACTTAGCATTTAGCTATACTGTAGGTGCAACTGAACTGGCATCAGAATGGTTAAATACAGTAAATGTGCAATCTCAAATTGCCCAAAAGAGCTGGTGGTGTACGCCAGCCATTCCCAAACTTGTTGTGGCCCCCTTTATACACCCAAAGATCTCTTGGGCACCCATGATGATAACAATTCACGCTATTTAACCTCTTAAGCCCGTGGCTGTTTTTTTCCGAATTTGGTAAACATATCCTCTGGAAGGCTTTAACAGCTTGTAAAATGTCTAAAATGTTCATATTGCTCTCTTATGATATGAATGTCTATGGGGAGACTGTAGATGTGAACATTTTCAAGAAAATCATACTGGGCCTGAGTAATTGAGGTTGAAAGACAGAAAATATGAATTCGGCCTAAAAGAGACACACATTTTAGCAGGTCAGCAGCTTGTTTACATTGTGAAGAAGAAAATAAACATCAAACATAGTAACTAGATGATAATTATTGACTTCTTACCAACTGTTTATCTCTGTAACAATAAATAATTGAAAAGTTATCGAGGTTTTGATTTAAACAGTCTAGGGCACAATTTGGCACTTTTTGGCCAAAGAATTCAAATTTGTAGTAATGAAATTGAAATTTTTTGATCCTATTTATATATTTGGTCATAAAATACAGTCCCCCCCCAAAAATACACTTTTTTTGGGAACAAATTTTAAAAACAGATTAAAATAAACAAGGATTATCTCTAAAAGTGGCAAGTCCCCAAAAATGGGGACCCTCAGGCTTAAGAGGTTAAAAGAAAATGTCATGGTTTTCCTATGGATTTTGCTTAATTTAGCATATACAAGGAAACAGTGACTGTTCGGTAGAATAGATTGTATATCAAAACATTCATATAAAGTTCATTATAAACTGATGTGATTGATTTATGGACAACCTTTGGTGGGCCCCCTGCAGTGCCTCTGAGGAACCCCAGGAGGCCCCGGACCCCACTTTGGGAACCAGTGGTGTAGGCTATAAAGAAAACCCATGAATGGCAAATGTTACAGCCGAGAGAGCTGTAGGGCCGGCTATAAGCTGAGCAAAATCACACAGGTACCAAAAACATTTTTGTAATATTTAGTGGAAGACAGCGGTTAGTATAAAGTTGATGCCCCACAGCTAAAAGAAAAATAAGGGCAACAATAAAAAGCGCTGAATCCTGGCTTTTTCTTCAAGCAACAATATCAACAGTGAAATTGTTAACTTTCTGATCATTCATCTTCGATACTGGTCACATATAATTCAAAATAGAGTTAACTTCCATCCATTCACAAGAGTCAGGGTTAGGCTCAGAGGTTAAGGTTAGCGTCAAGGACGAGGCTAGAGTTGGGGTTGGGAAGGTTAGCTATTATGTACTCGGGGACCCTCAAATGGGTTGCCTCAGTTCCCCAGTGGCCTGCATTTTGTTCCCACGTGTTTATAGAAATCAGGGCCATAGTCCACGCCACCGCTCCCCCCACACAAAGTTGCGTCACGTGTTTAATGCCTCCCATAGGCCAGAACCATATATTCACACCTGACCTTTGAATGTAAAGGTCTTGGAGGAGTTCAGATGAAGCCATGGGAACTGCGACTCTGCCCATCTTTAGCTGTGCATTATATTTACTACAGCAGCATATAGCATTGACTCTTTTTGCAAGGCGATCTGCGACTTCACCTAGGAGAAAAGACAGACATGTGGATTTTAAAAGGGCACACAGGGCACTTTAAGGGTTACAATTTACAACATTTTATTGTTTGTTGTTTACTCTGTCAGCACCTGAATGCCAACGCCATAAAACAAGGCCAAAGAGGAGAGCAGAGGGTCAGCAGGCCGGGATGCATATGTGCATGACCCTGTCTGCTGCAATGTGGGATTTCTTGACTTTTAAGCCGAGAGGATAGTTTCTTTTAGGAAACTGCAATTTTGACCATTAATTGTCTTCATTTAAAATTAATACCAGGAAGGTACATTTTTAAAATGATTCAGAGGCTTAGTATTATATTTTTTGATGGCTGGAAGAAGATAAGATAAGATAGTTCTTTATTGATCTCACAATGGAGATATTCTCTACAACAGCTCTTAGGACAGGATCACACAGGGGGGTGCAGGAAGTCAGGAAATGTGCCATCAAAGAAAATAAGTTTGTAAAAACAGCTAATAATAGTAATAAAAAATATAGTAATGTCTCTTAGCCTCTCTCTCTAAATAAACTATACAAGCATCTCTTATGCACACAAAAAAAACATTAAAATACTGTATAAAGAGTTTCCTTTCTATTCTTTTTATCTTTCTTAAATTTGAAGATTTATTTTAGGCTTAAACCTAATTTATAATACAACTGATTTAAAGTCACTGATCTCGTCCTATATGTTTAGCACTCCAGCCAAAAACTTTACATTTTATGATCAAACGCTCCTAACTTTGCAATATAAAATAGAGCCTCTAATCATACATTTGAACTGGAAAGCATCAATCATGGTTTATTTAGGGACAATGGGAAACTTCAATAGTTTCAGTCATATTTTAAAGTAGTACTACTTATCCAGATCTAAAGTAGACTGCACTAAGGAGAATGACTCATGTATTGTTGGTGTAGTACTGTTGTACATGTATTGTTGTATGCAGGTTTGAAATAAACTGAACTGAACTTACTGAACGCTTCTTTTCCCATCTTGCACAGTGCCATCATGAAGCATCTGCAGTTTGCTCCTGACGAAGAGCAGCAGCTGAACCAAGCGGCTGCTCTCTGGGTCTCACCCGTGACATCAGCAAGTCTGTTGACTGCCCTGCCCGTCTGGCTGGGGCTCATCTCGAACGAGCCATCCGGAGACATAATAATAAAAATAAAAAAACTTTAGTTGAGCCGTCTGCTCACGGGGTGATGGAGCCTTCAAACGTAACCCATTAGCCCATAGATCTATTATAGAAGACTATCCTAAATGTTGATTTTGTCCGTAAACATTACCAGCTATACTCACTAGGCCCACATGAATGCTTTTCAAGTATTTCTTCATGTAATTTAAATAATAATTGATCATTCATTTCCTCCTCCTTCCAGGCTGCTGGAAAGGAGCACGATCTTCAATAGTTACTGTACACTGTCCTATGACGGTAATGCTACCAATCGACCGCAAGAGGGCATCATTCTATAATATTCTTCAACTGACCTTTGATGTCATTTTCACAAAGTTGCCTTCTTTACATTTAAGATGAAACATACAGATAACAAGATTTCTAGTTAAAAGCAACATGATCCAAATTAACTTTATGTAAAAACAAAATTGTGCTACGCACAGGCTCCAAACAGAGAGCACTATGTAGAATTAAACATTAGAGTTGGCTAATTATTACAATTAATGAATTTCTCCTCTGTGAGATCAATACAGTATCTATCCATCAATTCATTGTTTAGATGTTGAATATTTATATTTGATACACAATATATCACAATAACAGTATGCTGCAGACACTTGTGCACATAAAGCAGAGAGCTTTCATCTTTAACGGGAGAGGGAGATCTTGTTTGTTTTGCAGCAGCTGCTGTGTCCACACGCATCTACAGTCAATAAGGTCTTCATTGAACACCGCATGAGCGCACAGAGCTGTGATAAATCGTGTCAAGTCTCCTTTAATGTGCATTTATCTTGTGAATGAGACACATAGGCTACAGTAACAGGTCACATGGTGCAGGGCTGAAAGTGCACACTGTGGTCTGAGATGTGGGTGGAAGCTTTTAGGTCCACACCATTAGCTGCCCTGATGTGGCCAGAGGGGTTGCACTTAAATGGGATGTTTTGTCTTTATCTTGATTGTACTTCACAAACAAAGGCAGTCTCTCAGTGTGCTGTCTATGCAGCATATACTCATCAATACTGTTGTTCATTTATACACAAGAATCATAATTAAACAAAATGCCATCTGAAAGCCTGTTAAGCCCATTATGAATTCTACATGAAAAAAAAAATAGCCTATTGAAAAGGTTCTCTTATTATATCATTGCATCTTTTGCAACATAAACACTAGAATTTTAGCTTGCCATATTAAAGTTAACCCTTAAATATTCTTTAGTTCCGTTCTTCTTTCTCAAAACTTCACAAAACAAAAGCATAAAGCAGTTGCAAATTGCACTTTATTGTCACGTAATTACCATATTTTGTTTCAACTGTACTCAGCCTCATGTTATTATTCTGTAGGTGTGGATCTGTGGGTGTGTGCCTTTGTGTAGCTGATTGTTGTCACTGTATAGTGTTGTTTGTATATGTGGGGAGTGGGAGTAGGGTATTAGGGAAGGCTGGAGAAAAGTTAAACTAAACAATAAACAACGCTATTGCTACATTTAAAAATCCTTTACAAACCGTTCACAGGTTTTATCATAGCTTTTACAACATGCAAAACATAGCCTCATTTTGATGACCAAGTTTCATATTCAATCTGGGTTTATAAATAGGACTATTGACCATAATCAGAAGGACCACCACACTACTAAAGCACTAAACCATCAGCTTCACTCCGAGATGCAAGGCCAGCTCGTTTTTCTGAATCTTCCCGTCTTTGTTGACATCACAGTGACGTAGAAGGACGGCCCGCAGCTTGTCCAGCTCAGAACCAGTCAAATTAGGCTGAAAAAGAATGATTGAAACTTAGATGGCTCGTGAAGACACTTTGCACGGCCTATTCACTGCTGAAAATTCATTAACATGGTGGTCTCTTTGGCCTCTACATTTTGCATTCAACATGACAATTACCTAAAAGGTTGGAGTGATGTATGGCCTGACCCAACAGCTGTGCATCAAGCATTTTTGTATTTTTTTTATTTATATTAGCAAGAAGAAAAAATGGCATTAACTAAAGAAGGCCTGTCACACTGCACACACTGTGTCACGTGTCTTGGCCTGAGAATTGATACCACAACCTCCTTGCTATTGTACTGTATGTTTTATTTAACCTTCTATTTAATCAAGAAAATCCCACTGAGATAAAGAACCTTTTTTTAGGGGAGTTCTGGCCGCAGAGTAGATCATATTGTATATATACAGTATTTTAGTGGTAGGGGAGACCAGATCACCCTGAGCAAACACGGGGAAACTCCACATAGAAAGGCCCTCTGTGGCGCAAGAAACAAACCCAGGACCTTCATGCCGTGAGGCACAGTGCCAACCACTGCACCACTGTGTCGACCAAGTTTAGGGGAGTTAGTATATGCCACCATATCCTCAACTCTCTAGTGTATTGTTTACCGTGAGTTTCTTACCCTGACTAGTCCCATCATGTCCTTGACAAAGCCATCCACTTCAGGGCCCTCCAACGCTCCTGTTTTACTCTGCATGAACAAATAATAATAACAACATTGAGCACTGAAAAGAAAACATTGAAGCCAAAAAGATAACTCAGTTGAAGAGTCAACCATTGCATGGCCAGTTTTTCCAAAGCCATGACAGACCATTTGTCGACAAGGAATCATGTCTTGCACGGCTGAGCAGCTCTGGGCTTAAAGGAGAGACAGAAAGCCTCCTGATTGAAGCCCAAGACCAGGCTCTTAACATCAAATACCACCAAAATAACATTCTAAAGCGGCAGGATGACAGTAGGTGCAGGATGTGCGGTAAAGCCGAAAAACAATTAGTCATATTATTGTTGCTGGCTGCTCGATGCTCGCTCCATCTGAGTATATTAAAAGACACAATATCATAGCTAGCTACTTGCATTGGGCAATCTGCAAGCAAATAGGTGGTAAAGTGCCTGAGAAGGGGTATGAACATGCCCCAGAATCTGTTACTAACATCAATGATTTTACCATCATGTGGGACATGCCAAACGTCACGGTAAAAGAGGTTGTGAAGATCAGAAAGTACAAGGACCTTGAGATACAAATTTGCATTATGTGGAGACTAAAGCCAAAACTGTGCCTTTTGGAACTCTCTGCACTATCAAAAGGGGACTTGAGAAGAAACTTAAAGAGCTCCCAGGCCAAACCAATGCCAAAGAGGTGCAGAAGATGACCCTCATGGGAACTGCTCACATCTTACCAAAAGTACTTGGTTGAAGCCTCATGTCTATGCCAAAAGCCGCCGGAAGAAACCGCGATTCAATAAAATTATAACATTCAGCTATAAATAACATTTAAAAAAAGGAAATATACTGGGTACTAGAATGAGCGTGCAGGGAATGCCTATGACAGTTATCTTCCAGCCCTCGAGAGTGAGCGGACAACATATTGGGCTGATAATGTGATTTGGTTTAATAACAGAAGTCACAAAGCTAATGGGGCTAAATGGATGCAATGTACTGAGTGCGTTCATGTTCATCACCTCAAAGTGCATAGAGCTATGGAAACAAATAGTTCAAAAGAAATGCCGATTACCATGCGCGTGTCAGCTTGGCATATGGACAAACAACAAGTCAAAATATAACATTAATATTGAGTACTTACAACATCATAATGCTCAAAGATCTTTTCAAAGTCTCTCCTTCTTTCGTCTTTACTGGCAGCCTGCAGATACATGTCACAGACTCCTAAATATAAAGATGTTTTCATTCTAAAGTTTATAAAAATGTGCAAACAAAAACTTACATCCATTTTAAATTGCAGCAGGAAATTTTCGTCCAAAGCCAAGATCCTAATTAGAAGTGAAATATGACACATGTAAAGGCTCCACAATCATCCACAGCAATCACAAGCGTACAGTAAAAGATACCTCGCTAAGTCATTCAAATCCAAACGTCCATCCTTGTTCTTGTCAAAAATTTTCATCTGAAACAGAAAAAAGTTGCCAGTTTTATGAGTTTTTTTTCTTTATGGAAACTAATCATGCAACATTTCTCAACGCCAAAATTCAATTGCCTCATGACCGTGTGTAAAGCAGCAGGCTCTAGTAGTATCCTCACCATTGTATCTGTGTACTCATCCATTTTATCAGCCGGCATTTCCTTGTGATGCTGCAGGAACAGGTCTTTCAGGAATGCCTTGGGAAAAGTGGAAAAAAACAAGTTTCATTAGTACATACTGTACAGGAAAAAGTAGTAATTCTGCATAAGCCAACATTTCTGTACATGTTGAAGCTCTTACTTGTAGCTCCTGAGCAGAGATGTATCCACTGCAGTCAGCATCATACTTCCTCCAAATCTAAAAGGCACATAGTTTGATGGGCAACCTTATCTGAGGGAGTCAACTGAATATGGGAAAAGGCCCACAGCTTAGATGTAACACAACAAAGCATCATACAGTTCAGGTAAGTCAGACACTTCCTCGTATTTGATGATGATGATGTGCTTTGCAGAAATGCATCAAGGTTGTCTTGTGTTAAATGGAAGTATCATCCACTGGATATCTATTACCTATCAACAAATATAATGTCATTAGTCTGACCTTCATGAAGTCAACACTGTTGTCCAGAGTTGCCTCTCTTCGGAAAATTAACAAGAAGTTCTCATCCTCAGGCAGAATCATGTTGGCCAGCTATAGGGAAGAAAAATAGGAGGTAATACTAAAAAATATATATTTTTGTCTAATGTTTGCTTCGCATACTACCACCGATGGCAGTTTCCCCCAGACATACAGTACTTCCCTGTGAGTGTCTCTTTAAACAGTCGAGCCTCCATTAGTTAATTAAAGTGGGCCCTCTACAATCTCATTTGAACACAGGATGATACTGCAGCCATTTACTACATCTCACAAAGTACAGTCATGAGTCACAGCGACGCAATGCACCACAAGAGATGCCAACTTTATGACAGAGGACATTCAGGAAGAGAATGTAAATTCAACACAACATGTTACTTTCCAGAACTCTGTATTGTCTGTCAACTTTGAGACAAGCTCTAAAAAAAGAAAAAGAAAATATGACTCATGACATGACACAGGATGTTGTGGTTTGTCATACCATGTATTTCCTGACTCCTTCAGAGATCCGTAATGTTTGGTTTTGCTCTAATATAATCCGTTTCCAATAAAGAAGCCATTAGTGAAACATCTGGGTAGCTTTTGCTTTCTGACATAATCAGCATCATCTTTGTCATTGAGATGTCATTGTGTTCTGTGGCGTGTAATACCAATATTAATATTAATACATATTATACATACATACATATTATATTGATAAGAAGTAATTATATAAGCTTCTTCCCTCAAGCTGTGATGACTTTGAACAATGCACTTTGAAATGTTTTTATTTCCTTTGCATCTCCTTTATGATTTTAATGTATTTATTCATTTATTCTGGCATTTGTGTTTTTCTATGCCGGTTCTGTATGAATGTTTGACAAGGTACTTGACAGTGTTCCTTGCACCTTTACTCCCATGTGTTTTCACACTGCAAATGGCAAATAAATGGTCCACCTCCTTTTCCAGCGTCAATACAAATCTGGTAATGTGAGATTTGCATTTGACTTGCTAATTTAAGCTTGGAGAATGCATGATGAATATTACAAGCAGACATTACAGCCATCAAACCTAAAAGAAAATTGATTCTTTGAGCACTGCTAGATATAAACCAGGTCCATGACAGAAGTGTGACAGGTCAAAACCTGGGCTAAGTCAGCTCTAAAATAGGACTACATTTCTAACCATTGTAAGAAATTATGTAAAAGAGGCCAAATACAATAATGTTCAAGAATATATGTATTTGCTCTAGTAGTGTCTAGCAGGCTTTAAGGGTCAGGCTGAGAGTGCCATTGCTCATGACTGATGAATAAAATATGAACAGGAAAAAGATGAAAAACACAGCACTTGTTATACAGGCCGCTATGTGAAAAGAGGAAGGATATCGATCTGCATTAGAGACTTAGAAGTTTGACAGTAAAAGCTTTTACTTAATCTGTTAAACAAACAGGAAACATTATGTACCCTACGCTTTGTTACAGTTATTTATTTATTTGATCGGGACAGCACACATTAATGAACAATCTTAATACAATCTTAAGTGTATACAATTTGTAAATGTGCCAGATTATAGCAAAAATGCTCATTTACATGTGTAGTCCGGAGAGGCAGGTCAGCAAATACATACAAGCATAACAACATACAATACAAAACATCAAATATCATATTCATTCAAATGAGTGCAGGACTGATTTACTTTGAGAAACTGTTCGAGTTGTTTTTTAAAGGAGATATAAGTTGGACATTCTCTTTTTTCTTTATTTATTGGCAAACTGTTCCAAAACTGTCCTCCTCTTACGGACAGAGCAGTTTGTCCAAATGTGGTTCTTCTGTGTGGGATCTCCACATCTCTGGTGATAAGACCCCTCACGGGTTTAGGTTTAATGTATTTAGAGAGTGGGGGCAGGGCCAGACCGTGAAGTATTTTATATATGAGACCGCAGTTTTTGAAATTGATGAAATTTTGAACATTTTGTATTTTTCAAGGATATTGCAGTGATCATATGACCAAGGTTTTTGATCCAGAATTTTCATGGACTTTTTGAAAAGAGTTATGAGTTTTCTATTTTGCTCTCCAGTGAGTGACCAGGATGTAATACAGTAGTGTATGTGTGAAAAAATACACAGCATGTAAAAACATTTTTGCTTATTGTCATGAATGGCCAGATATTAATGTGTTTTTTAAAGGAGAGTGTTGGGTGCAAAGTGACCCCCAGATACTTGAACTCCATTTATTTATCATTTAATTTCATTCAGAGTCTAGAGTAAGCTGAATGTACAAATACATCTGTAAATATTACATTATATTTTTCACATATTAAAACTATCCTGTGTCTAGCTTGCCATTCCAGCAGTATTTTTAAGAGTTGGATTGTGCACCTGCTCCTGTGACCAAGTATGTGTATCTGAAAGCCTAAAGAGTAGGAGTGAGAGGAGAGGCTGTACCTCCTGGATTTGCAGCCTGCCGTCGGCGGTGGCATCATAGGCCGACATGAACCGCTGCTTCAGCTGCTGCACTCGCTCCTCGGTCACTTTCTCCTGGTGCAACAAGAGAGAATTGATTTTCTGCCACTGTGAGACATTTACAAACCAACTGAGAGAGAAAAAAAAGAGTTAAGACTTTTAAATTGTACAGTCTAAAAAGGTGTTATGCAAAGTCAGATCGCAAACCGTTAATTGAACTGGGCCAAGTGGGTAAATGTAAAATGGGTCTCCATGGAGACAGAGGATGATTTGCCAAGGTCTATTCTTCTCATCACAAGCTAAGTTTAGTGTAGCTCTCATCAAGAGGGCACACCTAACACAAACTGCATTATGGAGGATGTCGTGAGACTTTCTGAATCTTGTCTAACGTAAAAGGAAACACGCTTATCATGGTGAAGATTCCAAACCCTCTTCCTGTGCATGCTTTATCTCAAAATGTATTAAGTGTGCTTTGAAGTTAAAAATATACTCTGGCTGAGCACGACAAATTTCCATCTCATGCCATTGTACTGTAGCTATAGACACTGATCAGGAAGGGTCTAATATAACTACCTATGATGTACTGGCTCCAGACTGTAAGGTGCCGTAGCACAGTTCATTACTGAAAAAAAGTGTTTGTTTTCTGCACAGCACACAGATAGGAAGAGCAGCATCATGTTGTAGACCTTATCATATGCATATATTGAGAAGCTACAATAAACCATTAGACACTGTGCTATTAAAACAAATTCAGAAATCGATGTGAACTGATGATTTCCATATTTTTTTTGTATCAATCAACAGGTTAGCAATTCTCTTACAAATAAAGGAGTCACTAGAGATAATGATCAATGGAGAAAATTAAGTTCTCAAAGATGGCAAACAGGAAACCAGTCATGAGCAAAACCAATTTTCCTATAAGCTGGTCAAAAAGAAAAAAAAAAAAAAAAAAAGCTGATGCAGTGAGTGATAAGAAGTGCCCTGCGCTTGCTTATAGCCCCATTAGTAAACCAGGGAGCAGAGACACTTCACTGATAGCATTGCTCCAGGTGTAATAGGCCACAAGTGTTCAAACACAGGGGCCAGTGAAGATGCATCCTTACCCATTAGCGGACACATCTGTATGTTTAGCACGTGTTTGGTCAATGTGTAACCATGTTAAGAGCTTTTGCCTCCCAGTTCTTGGACAGGCTTCAAGCTTCATTAATTACACAGGCTAACATCACCATTGTCTCCAACAAAAAGCAGGACAGATGCAAGGAAGGCTGCATAAAGATGTCCCAAAAACATTACTCAGTCAAAATGTTTTACAATATTTTTTTACAAGGGATTAAAGTTTGAAAATAATGAGTGGACTTACCTGTGGACCCAGTTTCTTCAGCATGTGACGGAAAAAGTCATCAAGCTCTTTGCCTTCAATGTAGCCATTATCTGTTGAAAACATAAACATAGATACCTCACATCAGCACATCTCCCACACACGGCTTTAGCATCCTGTTCTACACAATAATCAATTGTATGAAATATGCAACACTATTTTTAATACAACTGTGATGTCCTCACCATCAGCATCAAAGTGTTGCCAGATTTCTAGAAAACCAGCTGCATCCAGGTTATCAAAACCAGTGTCCATTTTGCTACTAGTAGTGAGTGAAGTCTGACTTGCTGCTGAGTGACAATCTGCGGCGAGAAGCTTCTTGTTCTGAGTGACTTTGAACAAACCCCGCCCCCCAGGAAAAAGCAGGCAGATGTGCACCAGCGACCAATTTGCCCTCTAGTGGTTTTAGTGCGTCATTGATGCCCATAGAAGATGAATAAATGGTAATGTCAGGGGAATGGATGAATTCTAGGACTCCACCCTTACCCTATGATATATCATTTATGTTTATTTAATTTTGATGATAGGTGGAATGAATATGAAGATATACGCATCAAATGTATAGTAGTTATCGTAGTTACTGTATTTTCTGGACTATAAGTCGCACTTTTTTCTTATAGTTTGACTTATATTCAGGTGCGACTTATATATTAATTAATATGTAACATTAACAGAACAGACACCATTAACCGAACAGTTTGTTGTTTATGCTTTGTGTAGCTGAATAACCATCAATGTGTTATATTAGCATACCGTACACCTATTCAGCCTGTACTCTATTCTATTGTTATTATAACTTGTCTTTCAAGATGAAATGTCTGTTCTTGATCTCGGATTTTGTCAAATAAATTTACCTCAAAGAATGCAACTTATAGTCGTGTGACTTGTATATGTTTTTTGCTTTTTCATTATGCATTTTTTGGCTGGTGCGACTTATACTCTGGTGCGACTTATACTCTAGTGCGACTTATAGTCCGGAAAATACAGTAATTCACCTATTCTCAAACTTTTTTCCCCCCTGTATTTATTACTACTATTATTAATCGTAATATATTTTTTTAAACTCTAAATCTTTTTATTACCTATTTTTTTGTGGAGTGTTGTGTGTACATGTGTGTAGATATGTACTGTATCTGTTGTATTTTATTTTTTTGTATTTTCCCCCCTCTGCAAAAAAAAATAAATTAAAGAAAGAAGGAAAGAAAATGAAAAAAATCGAGTCAAATAAAGAATATGAATAAATGAACAAGTTTAGGCTTGTAAAAGCGATTTAATTAATTAATGGGATTTGAAGAATGAACAGCAGAGTGACTTAGTGGAACATTAGTTTAAGACAAAATAAAACTAATCAAGACTCATCATGAGCAACACATCATTTTTTCCGCTAAAGGAAAAATCAAATCAAAAATCCATTTATCAACAAAACAAACTAATTAATTGTTAATTTTATACACATGATGTACACATTATGGAGAAAACAACCTTTTATAAATGTTTAAATAATATAACATATCCATGAAGTTTGGTACTTAATACCAATCAGACAATTAAATACTTACATTGGGGTATGTATATGGCCTGTCCACATAGCAGACACGTCTATACACAGACCTACAGGTGAAGCACATATATACAAACAGTACACTGTCATGCAGTCACACACGAGGATGCAATGCTACTGAGCTCTTCACTTGCTCCAACACTGACCAACGGCAAAGAAGGTGCTCTTTTCTGAATAGAGAAGAAAATAACATAACTTTTGGAATACAGGAAATTAGATTCAATGTACACAAGAGGATCTGCAGACTTAAAAATGTGGACAAGGTATTTGAGATGTTATAAATCGACTTGAACAAACTGTACATTTGGATGGAAGATATTGATAACATCACATCACAAATGGATTATCAAACCAATAATGAGAGCAGACATCGTCATCGCGTGGGTTCACTTTTACAAGAGGAAAATACATTAGTCTGTGAAATCTGTGTTGACATTTCGCTCAATAAAATAGAGAAACGTAACATTTTCTTTATTCAAAAAGGCATCCCTGAAGTCTTGCAGAGGAAAAGTTGTATAGTTCAGGGCTGGAGTTCCCTCAGTGTCCTGCTTCTAAACAGAATCAAACTCTCACTGCAGGCTACAGTGCTGCTGGTTATTTTCTGCCTTCACTTAGCACAACCTGGTATTTACCATAGCGGTACATTGCTGTTACGATCTATTTCTTCTTGCTAGAGACTGATGAAAGCGTCATTGTCCCTGCAGTAATACAGATGTCATGCCCACAGTGATAATGTTAGTAACAGTGTAAAGCCTTGAATGGTTTGATATTGCTTTAGTTAGTACATTGTATAAAGCAGACACGTCATAAGGCTCCTCCAGCTGCTTCACAGGGAAACAGTCCTGTAGCGTTTGTTTCAGATAATCAGCTACATATAAAAGGAAAAAAATAATAGCCATTTACTGTACTTTGTGTATAGTGGGCTGAGATGCTCAGCAAAAGCCTGTGTTCACCAGTAACAAATATGAATTGCATATTGGAAGGTTAGTAAATAATCCAAGTCCAGAAAAAATAAAGAAAATAGCATCTGTACCCCCTAAAATTGAAATGTTAATAATTTACAGGAAAAATTGTTATAGGGTTTGAGTGCGTTAGGAGGTTTAAGATACAGTACTGTGATTTGTGGTTGGTCCCTGGGAGGCAAGCCATTGGAAAATAACAGAAACGCATTGGTATTTTGATTAGTAGTACGAGGATGTGGGGTGAGACCTGCCTTGATAGTCAATGAAACATCATGTCTTGTTGGTTCTCCCAAAAATCTTTCTTTTGTGCTGAACATATCTTTCTGCTCCATGACACGAGATTTGTCCACAGTATCGCGAGGGAAGCCCTGGACCGTTTGGTTCACTAGGAAATGGTCGATCGTCATCAAATGCAATCCTCCCCATCTATACTCAAACGTGACCTTATGCATATGGCCTGAAACATGTGACCCCAGTAAAGGTGAAAAGACAATTTAATTAGCGTTGTCTGCTGGAAGAACGATCTGAAGCTCAACGGGAAAAGTCCGACAGTTAAATCAAAATTATTTCATTGTCCGCCTTCTCTCCCGAGTCTGGTTTCTTTGCCCCTTTGTCCTTGGCGTTCGCAGAGAGCTCCTTGGTTTTGAATGGGCCGTGATCCTCAGAGTTGGTCTGGCTGGGCCGTTGAACCGTCTCTGCTGATGCTTTTACTGGAGATGAGGACAGACATGTCACAAGCAGTGTTCATTTTGTTGTTGTTCATTAATACAGTACATTTGGCCGTGGTTTTGGCCAACGCAATATTTATTCTGACAAACAAACAAAAATAAACACAAATGTCCATCCATGATTAAACCAAGATTTATTCAACTAAATTTGCAAGGACATTCTGTTATCTAGAACTAGAGAGAGGTAGAAAAAAAAATAGCGAGACTTAAACCAACCTTCTTGAGAGCTTCTATTTGTCTGTCCATCTTTGTCCTTTTCCGATAGTGCTTTTTTCAATGCTGGAGGTCGGTTTGACACTTTTGGAGATGCACTGCTGGGGGAATCTAGACCCTCATCTATAACACAACAAAATAAAGATAAATCATTGTAGTGAGCAACAATGGTCAAATCCTTTTAGTTCTTTTTATTGTAAGAAAAAAAACCTAAATTGATTAATCAACAACAAATCGATTATTGAAATAATTGTCAATTAATTTAGTCATCGATTAATCATTTTATATTTGATTTGATTCAATTTTCTCTGAGACAGAGCAATAAATACATCAACATTTAGTAATTTGGTTTAAAAACCTCTCCCCCTTTGAGCTGGCACCTTATCGTGGTGGGGGAGTTTGCGTACCCGAATGATCCTGGGAGCTATGTTGTCTAGAGCATTATGCTCCTGGTAGG
The DNA here is from genome assembly GCA_900303255.1 of Lesueurigobius sanzi. NCBI lineage: Eukaryota > Metazoa > Chordata > Actinopteri > Gobiiformes > Gobiidae > Lesueurigobius > Lesueurigobius sanzi. Next base: position 17,745 of record OMNZ01074178.1, read on the forward strand.
ATCTCCCAAGGCAAACAGGTCCTAGGTGACGGGTCAGACAAAGAGCGGCTCAGAAGACCCCCATGACCAAAAAAAGGACCGAGACGTCGCCCGGCATGGCGCAGCCGGGGCCCCACCCTGGAGCCAGGACTGGGGGTGGGGCTCGAACACGAGCACCTGGTGGCCGGGCTCAGCCCGAAGGGATGACGTGGGCCCGCCCTCCTGTGGACTCACCACCTGCAGAGGGGGCCATGGGGGTCGGGTGCATAGAGGACTGGGCAGCAGTCGTGGGCGGGTGCCCCGGCGGCCTGGTCCGCGCACACAGCATCTGGCTGTTGGGACGTGGAACGTCACATCGCTGGCGGGGAAGGAGCCTGAGCTGGTGCAGGAGGTCGAGAGGTACCGACTGGACATAGTCGGGCTCACCTCCACGCACAGCTTGGGCTCTGGAACCCATGTCCTGGAGAGAGGATGGACGCTCCATTTCTCTGGCGTTGCCCACGGTGAGAGGCGGCGAGCTGGGGTGGGCTTGCTCATTGCCCCCCAGCTCAGCCGCCACGTGTTGGAGTTCACCCCAGTGAATGAGAGGGTCGCGTCCCTACGCCTTCGGGTTGGGGACAGGTCCCTTACCGTTGTCTCGGCCTACGGGCCGAACAGCGGTGGGGAGTACCCGGCCTTCTTGGAGTCCCTGGGAGGGGTACTTGATAGTGCTCCGACTGGGGACTCCGTTGTTCTACTGGGGGACTTCAACGCCCACGTGGGCAACGACAGTGAGACCTGGAGGGGCGTGATCGGGAAGAACGGCCCCCCCGATCTGAACCCGAGCGGTGTTCAGTTATTGGACTTCTGTGCTAGCCACACTCTGTCCATAACGAACACCATGTTCGAGCACAAGGGTGTCCATATGTGCACGTGGCACCAGGACACCCTAGGCCGGAGGTCGATGATCGACTTTGTAGTTGTGTCATCTGATCTCCGGCCTCGTGTCTCGGACACTCGGGTGAAG
>OMNZ01074183.1:0-10647 GCA_900303255.1 Lesueurigobius sanzi
GGACTAAGATCGAAACGTCCTACACTTCAACTACAGAGTACAGATGAAGACTGATGAATTTTTGCCTACGATCCACTGAGAATAGTTGGGATGTGCTGGAGAAAGCAATGTAAAATAGGGTATATTGCCCTCTTTTATACAAAAAAATAGGCCTATATTGCACACACAGTGGGCCGCAGACTACTGTCCCCCCTGTCCTAGAGCTTTGAGTTGTGTATTTCACATGCAATTGTTTGGTCAAAATGCTGATTTTTAAACCCTGAGAAGTATTTGTTTGAATGCCAAATACATATTTAGCCTTTGACAGTTTTGACAATGCAATTTTTACTTAACAAATGTGAAAAATAGTCATCATAAGTGGTTCAGATGGTAGAGCAGGTTGGCGCTTTGACTTGTAGGTGCATCATTGGTAGGGCTGGGTACCGAAATAATAATGAAGGTACTACCGGTATTGAAAAATAAGTTGGTACAGAAAACAAAAAAAATTCTTTAGAAAGCAAATTTCTCTGCTTGGTGGGTCTAAAGAAAGTGACTTAGGTGTTTCAACTCATATAAATGATAAAAACACTAAAAGAAACTGTATTTTATTGAATAAATGACCATTATTGTTCTGTTTTATGGTTCTTCAACAAAACTAAAAATCAAGCACAAGTATAAATGACTTGATTTGAGAATATTAATCTTGTTTAGAGCAGTTTGGACTAGATTACACATACATGTATTTACTATGGTCATAGTAAATTACACATTGCACATTATTTGACTTATTTCATTACAATTTTTACTGATTCTACGGTAACCCCCTTGAATTAGAAAAATAAAACTGCCAAAAGGACAAGACCAATTTTCTTACCTCATTGGCAAATAAATTTAAATAAAAAAGGAAATAAGTAGAAATGTATTGAAACAAGTCAAAAACACCTTAGAACAAGTGGCTAGAATCAGGTAAAATGAGCCACTAGATCTTAACTCATCAAAGACGGCTCAAATTTAGATAAATAAGATGAATTTGGGTAATTTAAACTTATCTAGATATTAACTTTTTTGTGTAGATGACAAATAATTTAGTATAGGTATCGGAAAAAAGTATCGTTCAGGTATCGGTATCGTGAACCAAGTATAGCTAAAGTACTAGTATTGAAAAAAAAAAAAAAAGAACAATACCCGGCCCTATTCATTGGGCAAGACACTTCACCCTTTAAGAAACTTGTCAATTCATGGTTCTTGTAAAGCGAAATGCGAGGGACATGCATTATTATTACGACATTGCTGTAGATGTGAACAAATCAGACTCACTTAAGTTGTCAATGTTATTTGGATTGATGTTATTTTGATACTTCATTTAGCAAACCGCCGTTCTGTTCTGTACAAAGCAACAACATAGACAGATTTAACTTAGATTATTATCTAAAATTCCTACAGATTAAACACAAGAACACAGATTGTTGCTCCCTAATTACCCTTTATTCAATTGCACTCGTCTTTAACTAATCCTAGCTCTTACAATTGTATGTTAAGTATTGTAGTCAAAGTACCCAAAAGTAAATAAATCACCAGTCACAGCCTCAGTGTCAAATAATGCTAAAAGAAGTACATTTTATTTTTGTTCTTATTAGTACATAATCATTTTTAGAGACGTAAGACTTCTCAAACAAAGAACTACCCAGAACAATCATATTTACAACAAAAACATGGGTTGCTGAAATGTACAAAACGAAAAGACCATAAACAAAAACCACTCAGAGTGCACCGTCTGGAATGAAATGTGATCAAGAATAACATAGTATACTGTAGTTCCCAGGTTGCACATCTACTTAGAGCAGGGTGAAATAAAAAGACTTGCTCAGTTACAGGTTGTGATAGGTTGCAATGTCATTTTGTTCACGAATAAAGTAATGGCTTTGAAATGCAGTGCCTACGCTGAGTTGAGTTGCTCGCGGGTAGCGGTAGTGGGGGAAAAGCATCTTCCCGAACCTATGTTGAAAGGCAAAGGATGCAGCACTACATAGCAGCGCCGTGCCCTTTGCTAACATTGAACTAGGGGTTTGAGAGGAGACTTTGTGACGCCGTTTCTTCTGCTGTAGATGCAGAGGGACTGCCCCGCTGCATGCCATAAAAGACCTCCCTGAGGAGTGACCGGGCAAAAGCAGTCATAGACACCAGCAGCCATTACCCCACTGGGACCCCTGCTACCACCCGAGAGCACCTCAACCACCGCGGGGGTCTAGGAATGTTAGTTTTAGTCCATACAGGGACATGACGTGGGCCCAAAATCACGTTTGCCCTTTGACAGACTCAGCCTTTAGGCAGAAAAACGATTTAAAAAAAAATAGCAGCTGTATAAGTATAGCTTAGTACATCTGAGCATGTTATAATGTATCCACAGATTTCACAAATATACAAGTATAAAAATGAAAACAGAAACCAAAAAGGCAGTGACAAGCTGATTTTTTTTAAGCAGACCAATGCTAAGTGAATGAAGACAAACTTAATGTCATGTTATCAGGGCCGGCAGTGGACTAAATTAAAAAGCCCTGTGAGATGCTACATTTAAGTGACATATTTTGTTGTTGAATTCTTAGAAAAGTCAAAAGGAGAGTTGTTATTGCGTCAGTGCCACTCTTTTATGATAAATATGCAGTAAAGTAAATGGTTGGACCCACACAGACCAATCGGCTGGTCACCAGAAGTGCTTTAGAGACACTGATGTACATTCTTACACACATAATACTCATATGGAAAGTAAATAATTACCACAGTTCAATTAAGTCAGAAAATATCACTAATGCTTGGCTACTTTTATATATTTACTAGAACCTGGTGAACATTTTCACCAAGTTTGAAGGCCTAAATAAATATAATCAGGTGAATATTCTCTTTCGTTTAACTGGCCTAAATAAATGTTTTGCAAGCAGTGTATTCTCCCAAAAAAAAAGTCAGTCTGTATCAAAAGAGTAAGTGTTCATTTTAATTGGTGCCAGAACAGAAAGATAGTTTCCACCTAAAATGGTATAAAAAAAAAAAACAATAAATAAAAATAAATGAATTCCCTTCAACATTTTTCTTTTTCTTTCTACTTTTAAATGTTAGTTTCAGGAAATCATTCCAAATCTTTGAAATTAAAGACTTGGGTTTCTTCATATATTTTTTATAATAAAAAAACAAGTCCATCTGTGACAGAATTACTTCATTAAATTGCCTGTTATTTATCAGGCAACACACATTTCCCTTTACGTTTTTCTCTGCCATAACCATTAGCAGACAGTCCTCAAAAACAGTCAGTCCACATCCAATGAAAATCTTGGAAACAGGCTGACACATAAAAGCACAGACAGGCCAAAAGCCAGTCAAACATTTTGTCCTTTTCACCCAGGAGGTCTTTACGCAAACACCTGCATCTTCCCATTGCCCTCTGGGAGTTGGGAAATTTGGGTTTGGGCATTTCCAGCAACTGCTGGACTGGGGGTGGAATCTGACCAATCAGAAACACACTGAGGAGAGGGGCTGGACCAGGGCTCGGGAGACTCAGGGGAGGGCGTCAGGTAGGGGTGCTCACTGGACAAACGAAGGTAATGTTTGGGTGTGGCGTCCAGTGCAGAAGTGTAGCTGTGCTGAGAGGGAGGGGTGGGATAGTCCTCTGTCCCTGCTGTGCTCACATTGGGTTGGGAGGCCAGACTCTGAGGAGGCAGCGGCTGTGGGACCTGTGTTATCGGTGTGGACGTCTGAGCAGGCTGAGTCTGTGGCTGCTGTGCGGGCTGCTGTTGGAAGAAGGATGGGGTGGGCTGTGAGGTCTGAGGCGTTGGGGGCGTGGGCGCGGTCAAGCTGATGAGCTGCTGCTGGTGCTCTGCGATGGAGGGCAGTTTGACTGGACTGATGGAAGGCGTGGAGTTGACTGGTGTGGGCTGCAGCATGGCGCTGCGGTACATCTGCTGCTGGTGGAGCATCATGCTTTGTTGTTGCATCACAGGGCTCTGGGGGTGCAAACCTGCCTGACCGCTCTGCACTAGATTCACCACCTGCTGGCCGCACTGAGAGGAAGGCATCCGACTGTGCCAGTCGAAAGGCACGCTGACTGGGCTGACCATGCCCATGTTTAGCCCCATCTGTCCTGAACTCAGCACGAAGCCGTGGTTCACATCAGAGGGCATGGACACACGGCCCTGCAGAGACATTCCCGCAGCCCCCAGGTCATTGAGCTGTGCCAGAGACACTGCAAAGGGGCCGACTCCATCCATCATGTTGCTGTGCACCATTGGAGTGGTCGGAACCGACATGGATGAATGGAAGAGCCCCGGTGATGCCATGGCCACTGGTGATGTGGGGTTGGTGATGTAGCCAGCGTTGCTTGCTCCGCCATGGGGCGAGTCCAGAGAGTCGACAGGGGACAGGGTGACTGAGCTCTCCAGTAATGCACTTTGCATGTCTAAGCTTAATTTCTTATTACGTGCTTTGACAGACTCCTTCAGACTGTTATGTTGCCCTCCTAGGCCTGAGCCCTTTGACCCTGGTCGGCGGTTCTTCTTTCCTTGAGGAGTGGTTTTCAGACTTGGTAAGAAGGCACTTGGAGGGCACATGAGAGGAGACAGTGTGTGACCATGGAGATGGTGTCCTACCCCTCCATGGCCCTGAGGGCTTCTCACTGTGTTATACTCATCTAGAAGCTGCACTATGTCGTGGTGCATACGGTCCTGTGCAATGTCTCTAGGCAGTCTGTCCATGTGGTCTGTAATTTCACGATTTGCGAAATGAGCAAGAAGCATCTTCACAGCCTCACAACTTCCCTCACGTGCAGCAAGGAAGAGTGGGGTCTCCTCCTGATGAGTTAATGGAGACACTGTGAGATCGGACTGCATTTATGAAATAGTTAGAAATAGGATTACACGCCTTACCTTAAGATCTTGCATATCTTTATTTGCACCATTCTTCAGCAAAGCAACAGTGGCCTCAACATTGTTTACAGCTGCTGCCCAGTGAAGTGCAGATTTACCTACAACAGAATTGGTGTCAAAGGCTCATTCATGATAGGTATGTCAGATGTGTACCTGTCAGACTCTAGACTTGCTTACCTATTTCATCCACTGCATTAACATCAGCATGACATGTGATAAGTTCCTCTACCATCCCTTCTACGGCCAACCTGGCAGCTAAGATGAGTGCTGTGGAGCCATCGTACATGCGAGAGTCCAGATCCGTTGCCCGGTTTCGAATTAAAATCTGCACGAATATAAAAAATGTAAGTAGCACAAAAGTTGCTTTAAGATATAACACATGTGTTGCTGTATTAAATGAAGTTAATAGATTACCTGAAAGACGCCTTGTGCATCTGCAGCCACTGCCGCATGGAGAGGTGAGCGCCCAGTGTTGTCCTGAGCATTAGCATCAGCTCCAGCGTCGAGGAGCCTCTTGGCAGCATCAGCGCGGGCGTAGCGTGCAGCCAGGTGCAGCGCTGTTTCACCAGTGCGATCTGTTTGTGCGGCAAGTGACGCTCCTTGATAGATGAGATCCGAGATGATGTTGGCTGAACACTCTTCATTTTCCTCCTCCTCTGCCACCTCCGACTCGAGGCCGCCTCCACAGAACGACGCCAACATAAGAGGGGTGAAGCCATCTAGTGCAACACAGACTCAGTTAAGTGTTTGTCACTAAAAGAAAGAACATGATGAGGATTAAACATGAAGATTCACCTGGTCCTCGGACGTTGACATCCATGCAGTCACTTTCATATTCTCCTTGAGGTGGAGTTAGGGCCATGGTTGGTGGAACACGGATGTCTGCCGCTGCCAGGTGGTGTTGGGTCCACTGCCTGCTATCTACTGCGTCTTCACTGTCTGAGAGCACACTGGGCTCCTCAACCTGACCAACATACATGCTAAGTCAGATCTTCATGTTTAAGTAGATACACTTTATAACATTTTAAATTCAAACAGACCTTGAGTCTTTTTGCCTCTGGGCAGTCTGCGTCCATCCACTGGTCACTGTGGTCTCCAAGGAGAGATTCTTCCACTGTTTTCGGGATGTGTCTGTTTATAAGAGAGAAGCCATCAGAATTAATGTTACATGTAAATCAAAATATAATCAATGCAAATTTGCTAAAATGCATCAATTACTTACTTCAATCCCAAGGCATCCTGGCCGACAGGGTCTCTGCGGTTCTTGTTGCTGCTTGGTTCTTTTTTGAGGAAGAAACCTTCTGGGAACCATAAGGTACTGTGCTCGCGCTTTCTCCGAGCAATCAACATCCCAATGACAAGGATCACCAAGAGGAAGAGGGAGGCTGAACCAACCAGCATCAACTTGACCCACTGTGGTATCTCTCCTGGTGGTATCTTCTTTTTAACTAAAGAAATAGAATTATGCAAAATTATTATGTGTACAATCACGCTGTTAAAAACTATAATATTGTTACTACTTACCACTGACTTCTTTGATCGGATAAGGAAATGGGAGCATTTCTACAGCATTTAAGCCTCCTAAGTAATCTGCAGCACTGTCAGCTGATTTTATACAATCGTCCATTTCTTCCAGACACAGGCGGATGTCTATTTCCAGGTACACAATAGAGCTGGAGAAAAAGCGAAGTCAGCAGATTAATATTTGGATTTTACAGCAACAAGTGTTTATTATTTGAAAGTCTGACTCACCCAATGACTTCTTCCTGTGGTGGTTGCAGTTCTCGTTTGATACGGGACTTCCATCGAGTGTATGGACGAATCATAGCTTCTCCGTTGTCATCCAATTGAAAACGCAGAGTGGTGCGCAGAATGGCACTGAGCTTTTGCAGGAATGCTGTTTTAGTGCGCATCAGCTGCTCAGGCGGCAGGAGGACTACCAGAACCAGCATGTCATCAGCCACTTGCTCTGGCACTGACTGTGCACAGTCCATGCCATCCCAGCCGCACTCCTCCATGTTGCAACCCTGGTCACACCTGCCATTTGCGTAGTGTGCAATACAATAAGACTCGTACATTGGGCTGGATAGACAATGAAATCAAATGGTCAGATCACATCATTTCAAGCTTCATCATAATAGAAACAAACATGATTAAGTTTGGACTCACTTGCACAGTTTTTCCTTTCTGCAGTCAAAGTTGTCAAAAAGGCAGTCAGCGTTGTTGCAGAACTCATCGCACTGGCTGTTGTTGAAGAGACGCCAGCAGCGGGGGTCCGAACAGCGAGCCCAGGGGTTCACCCTCAGAGAGCAGTCCCCTCCGTCCCACTGGCACGCGTGGGAATTACACTCTTTATCACAGACCCCATCATTGGCTTTGCTTTGACAGTCTGCGAGGTGGCAGGCCGGCGGTGGGGGTGCGGTCAGTGTGACGATCTGCTCACAGCGCTTCCCTTTGAATCCGGCGGGACACAGGCAGTGGAAGTACGGGAAACTGGTCTCCTCTGTGCACAGTCCCTCGTTTTGGCAGGGCTTTGAAGAGCAGCCCTCGTTCGTGCGATGCTGACACTGGGGGCCTCCATAACCTGGCAGACACGTGCAGCGTGCTCCCCGTGTGGTCAGGGCACAACTGCCTCCATTATAGCAAGACAGCTCCCGACAAGACATGCTTCGCTCACAGTTTGGACCCGTGTAACCCTGCACCAGTCAAACACACACCACGCTTAGCACCTTTGAGGGAGAAGTAGCACAAAATGATATCCATGTAGTAGCTTGCTTACCAGTTGACAGGTGCAGGTGTATCCTAATGCAGAGCTCCCCGATACTGAACAGGCCCCTCCATTTTGACAAGGATGGGACTCACACACGCTGAACCTGCTCTGACATCTTCGCCCTAAAGACAACACAGGCCATTTAGTTTGACCACACATTTAAGAGCATGTTAGCAGCCGTTTTGACATTTCTCTACCTGTGAACCCTGGTTTGCAGACACAGAGGTAGTCGTTGGGCAGTTGGATGCAGTCCAGGCTGTTGGCCGGACTGCAGGGATTGGAGAGACACTCGTTTATGTCGCCCTCGCACCTCTCTCCAGTGAACCCAGGAGGGCAGTTGCAGCGATAGCCGCCCACTCGGTCCACGCAGGTGCCATTGTTCAAACACTTCGGCGGGGCATTTCGCGGCCTCAGGGGTGGGGCGCAGTCATCTTCATTGATCTCACAGAGAACACCTATGGGGCAAAGGGTTACTCAAATGTAGTATTTATATATTTTTTATTAGATTTTACTTGGATATCAGACTGAAAAAATGTGCTTACCTAATGTCCCAGGAGGGCAGGAGCAAATGTAATGACCCACCAGGTCGATACAGGTGCCTCCGTTCTGACATGGGTGAGACTGGCACTCATTGATCTCTATCTCACAGTTCTGTCCCGTGTACCCTGGCATACACTACAATAACAAGGACCATGAGTATCAGTGACATGAAATCACCTGAAATACAACATTAGTTTTTTTTGAGACTGTGGCGAACTTACGTCACACTGGTATCCTCCCACATATCCCCTACAGGTGGCGCCATTGTGACAAGGTTTGTCTTCACAGTGGTCCACCTGGCTTTCACAGTAGCTCCCAGAGTAGTCGGCGGGACATTTACAGAAGTGAGCGATGCCCGTGTTGACACAGTGGCCGCCATGGTGGCAGAGTTCATCTGTTTGGATACCTGGGAATCAACCCAATTACACAGATTAGACATTTGCCCTCAAGCATTATTTGGGAGGGGGGCACAGACTTTAGGAGGATGTCAAAATACCTCTTTGGCGTGCCGCAGTCTCACAGGAAACCTTGGGGATGTCGCAGTAACGTCCAGACCAACCTCCTGTGCAGTCGCAGACAAATGAAGCATCTCTTTGGCGACAGCGGCCTCCGTTTTGACAGGGATTGGAGCGTCTGCACCAATCGACTGAGGTCTAATATGAATAAATGCACAAAGATTAAGGATTGTAATAACAGGAAGCAAAACAAAAACATATTTTTGCCTAAATCAGTGTTTCTCAATGTGTGTTACGGTGACCATTGGCTCCTTAGAAGTTTGATTGAGAGAAAATGTTGTTTTTGTTTTACTAGGTTAGTCCCGATTCAGAAGTCCTTATTTATCTCTGTTTTAGACCAGACACAGCCATTACAGTAGTTTACATTAGGAGTGAACCGGGTGGCACTCAGAGAATTCAACGTTTTCTTAGGTGGTACTTGGTGTGAAAAGTTTGAGAACCACTGTCTTAATAGTATGTAAAAGGTGTGCCTCCTTTTCTTGTCTTACCTGACAGCGGTTACCGGTGTAGCCCTTGGGACAAGAGCAGCGGAAAGACTCAAGAGCGTCCTGGCAAATCCCTCCGTTCAGACAGGGCTGGGAATCACACTCGTTCACCTCGTACTGACAGTGGGAGCCAGTGAAACCGGAGCGGCAGGTGCAGGCGTAGCCATTGATTTTGTCTGTGCATGTCCCACCATTGAAGCAGGAGCTGTTAAGCACAAACAGATGAGTGGGACGTTTTGCAACAGTTACCAACAGACCAAACAAGTCGAGCGTATTAGTCAGCCTTACCTTTCGGTGCAGTCGGGGATGTTGGTTTCGCAGTGGATTCCAGTGAAACCCGGCCTACATGAGCAAGTGTAAGAGTTGACATAGTCTTTGCACGTCGCTCCATTTTTGCATGGGGAGCTTTGGCATTCGTTGATCTCCAAAGCACAGCGAGGCCCTGAGAATCCTGGCAGACAAGTGCAGTGGTATGAGTTCACGCTGTCCGTACAGGAGCCGCCATTCGAACAGGGATCTGGACGAGCAAAAAAGAAAAGGGTGATTAGGATTGGATGTCTTGAAGTAGCACATTTATTTTCATTTTGCGTCTGAGAGTTTAGACCACTCACTCGGAGAACAGTCGTTGATGTCCGTTTCGCAGTTTGGCCCAGTGAATCCACCTCGACACGCGCAGACAAAGCCACCGAGCGTATTCGTGCAAGTCCCTCGGTTTTTACACGGGTTGCTGACGCACTCGTTGATATCGTTGTTACACAGCTGGCCTGCAAACGACACGATAAGTGAATTAAAGTCTTGCGTCCTAAACGGACTTCTATAATAATTCTTTTAATCAACCTACCTTGCCACCCTGCTTGGCATTTGCACTGATACCCCAAGTAGTCCGCAGTGTGGGTGCAGATCGCATTGTTGGAGCAAGGGTTCGGAGAGCAAGGGGTGAGGACCTCAGCGCAAGTGGGTCCTGTGTACGGTGCCTCGCAGATGCATGTGAAACTGGCCACGCCGTCCACGCAAGTCCCTTTATTTAGGCAAGGGATGGACGCACACTCATTGATGTTGACTTGGCAAAGGTTACCTGCCGAAACAACAAACATTTTACCATCTTGAACACGTAAATAAATCCTTCTTGATATAACAATAAGCTTTTCAGATAGCTATAGTTATAAAACGATACCTCTAAAGCCTTGGCGACATTTGCAGGTAAAACCATTGAGTTGGTCGATGCAGGTGCCGGCGTTCTGACACGGACTTGGCAAACAGTCGTTCCTGTCCAGATCGCAGTTCTTTCCCACCCATCCAGGTTCACAGTCACAGCGGTAACTGTCGACACAACAATGTGGTCATTATGAGCTGCTATTAAAAGATATTGCAATCTATTTGAGCCAAGTGTTGAGCAGAATTAGGTGTAGGGAGTCAAATTTGGATTGATTACTTGTAAAATGTAGAAA
>OMNZ01074183.1:12991-23037 GCA_900303255.1 Lesueurigobius sanzi
AATAATGGATAACATGTATGGTTTTATTTTGTTGATTTATTAGTTACAAAGATTTGGTCAGAAACTGGAAAGTTTAGAGTCTGTAGTACAGGGCTCTCCAACCTTTTTTTATCTTGCAAGCTACCTTTGCGTAACAAAAGTGGCAGCGAGCTACTTTTAATTAAAAGAAACACGTGTAACTAGGCCTCTAGCACTGCCAAGATGATCATTCAACTCAATGATGCCACGTTACAATGTAGTACAGTATACAATGTGACTCATCAAGCGTATGTAGAAACCTAGTCTATAAGCAGACTATGCAGTGAATTTCTCCATAGTGAGATCAATAAAGAACTATCTTATCTTAGGGCCCCAAGACCACCAGGGGGCCTCAAAAAGTGCTGTGTGCTTCAACTATTGCCCCTGGCTCTCCTGAAAATATCGGTCTTCTTTCTTTGACTGCTGTGTCTCATTTTGTCTCATATGAATTATCTTTCTAATGGAATACTGATGTCGTGGGGGCCCCAAGACAAAATTCTGCTTAGGGCCCGTAAAGGTTTCGGCCGGCCCTGTGTAGAAATGTAGAAAGCCTTTAGGCGAGCTGCTGTAGTAGCTACTAAAGTTTAGATGTTGTTGCCACAATGTGAGAAAAATGCATTTTGAGAAAATGGCCATTGAAGTTACAATTTCCCACATAGTTCTATGGAGAATCAGTGAATAATTACACTCCTCATTGGAAAGATTAGGTCATTTATTTATTACCAGGTTTGCCTGCAGTGTCTCCCCTCGACTACTGTACATGTGTTTGTCTTATTTTATTCTTTTTCAATATGCTTCATTAATACGTAGAACCTCCAGTGTCTGTCTCACACTCTCTCTCTGTGAAGCGTCTATAGTTCGGGCCCTAATCACGCTGGTTGCCCAGACAACAGAGTCTGAGCTAGACAAGTGTTGGTTTGTGTAGCGTGTGTTTAGAGCAGTGCTGAGTTTGGCAAAGCTCTAAAGAAGGACCCCGCATAGGCCTCCCAGTCCTGCTTTTGTTCTCTGAGGCGGAGAGAACAATGGACTGCAGCACGTCAAACAGGAGCACCGCACTCAACAGAAGGGGCCCACAAACACAGGGAATACCAAGCAGCTGGCCACTGAAACAATGGGGTCCCCACTACTCCAAATAAACATGCTTAATATCATTGTATCAGCACATTAAAGTTTCACAGACAAGCTCAAACTGAAGATATAGTTTAGTTTCAAAACTAGGGGTGATCCTCCCCCCTGCGCCAAAGTCATACTGATATTAAAGAAGTCAGCCCTCTTAAACAGGCATATCATACTTAATTACATTTTTCACAACATCACATAGTTGTAAGATGTGTTTTTCACTGACTGCCAATCAATAACATCAGCTGCGGTTATAGTAGCATTGCCATGTTTAGCTTATCTTCCAAGTTTGTCTTTAGCTGCTTCTTTCCTGTAGTTTTTGGCTTGACTCTTAATAATTTCATAAAGAGGGCTAATTGTAATTAAAACATTACAAGTTAGTTATAGGGTGAAGCTGCGTACTGTGTCCTAAACAGTGTAGGGTTGAAACCTATTAGAGATGAACAGATGTTGGGGTGATGACCAGTGGCCTTTACAAAACAAATGCCTATGCTCAGTGACCCTATGATCCTGGGACATTGGCCCTCTAGTTACCAAGTTTAGCCAGAGAAACTGGTGATTCAACAAACCTTTGAATATTAATAAAATTCACAGCATATGCCACGCATACGTATCTCTCTCAAATGAAAAAAGAAAAACCTACCTTCAGCACAGCGACATTCAAAGCCATTGGGCCGGTCGTAGCACTTGGCTCCATTCTGGCAGGGCGTACTTGCACACTCATCGATGTCAATCTGACACATGGTGCCAGTAAAGCCTGAGACATGCAAACACAGAGGGGAGAGGTCAGAGAGAAGGTCCAGTAAGACGTCCAGCCCGGGGCAGAGGGCAGCACTGGCCTCGTTAAGGCCATAGGTCTCTGGCTGAGGGTTACTAATGTCTGTCCAGGCTGGGGATTGACTGGTTAAAAACATGTTATGAATGCACTTGAAATATGCACAGTCTATGACCTTGAGAGTTATGAGTTGGGAATCTGTATAACCCTTTCCATTACACTCATTACAAACTTTTAACAACAACCTAATAAAGTGTTTTTCCAGTAAATATACTTTTTATTTTAAAATTTAAAATAAATAGGAAATACTATGTAACACAAATGTGTTGCTCTTAAGGATGAGCCGTAGGCTGGCACTTGGGCTGAAGAAAAAGTGGGGGCTAGAGGAGACTGTGAGATCGTTTTTTTCTTTGGGAACCCCCACAATCTTCCTGCATCAGCTCCACAGACTCAATAGCGAGCTGGGGGTTTAAGGGGGGACGTCTGTCCCAGATGTAAATTGCGGACCTGGAAAAGAATCTCATTAAAAGGACTGCTGTTCCCCTCAGCGCCGGGGCAGGACGAGGGAGACTGCTGTCCTGTCCACATTCCACAGAGGAGGGGAGCGGGGTCACAATAGTGTCTTTGTTCTGGCAAGAGGACAGGCAGCTTTCTCGATCTGTCTTTTTAAACAAGTGGTAGCCCTGAACAGTGGCAGTCTAGATTTCCTCTTAAGGGCCATTTAAACTTTGGCTTCTATTCTATTAGGTGCTGACACACTGTAAAGGCCAGAGGGAAGATGAAACTTACCTGGCTGACAGGTACATGTGAAACCATTAACCATGTCTCGACAGATGCCATCATTCACACAGGGGTTACTCTCACAGTCGTCTATGTCCATTTCACAGTAGGTTCCCATGTATCCTGTAAGACATGAGAAGGTTCACTTTATGTCCTTGACAGGTGTTTCTCAGACCGTTTTGGTTTAAAAATTGTGTTTCTGTGCCATTTTAATGTGTTATGTGTATGATGGTCTTTATGAGACTATTTGTGATTATTATTTTGTTAGTCAGTTATAAGTTCTGCCTCAGACTTGGGAGGCTAGTGTGGTATCTGTTAACTAGCCCTCTGCCTTTGCAGAGCTGATGATGAGGATGGTGAAGAGGAAGGACCCTGGAAAGGCAGGGGGAGGGGCCTGAGCTCTGGGAAAAGGCCTGTTTCTCTCTGTGTGTATGAGGGGTGCAAAGTTGAGCACAGAGGGCCCCTATTGTTCAACTCGATTCCCACAACTCTACAGCTCATTAGTATGCACAGCACACTCCTCCCCCTAACTGCTCACCCTCTCGCACATCCAGTCCTATAGACCCCACTCACAACTCTTAATTTGTATAGTTCCCAAAACCCCAGGATGCATGTTGGACAGTGCGTGAGAGTTTCACTGTGTTTGTGTCACACCAGACTAAAACTTGACTTAGTCCAGACTAATGTCCTGTCTGTGCCACTGAGGACTGACAGCACAGAGGTGCGCCGTATCCCACTATATGAAAAGTGTTACGTAACCGTCTGCCAGTGTCCGCACTCTAGACTGTCCTTGGACAAGGTCAAGTTTAACCATACATTTGCCTCCATTTAAAAACATACAGTAGCAACAAAAGAGAAATCTCTCATGAGACTCATGTCTCGTGTTTTGTACCTGGCATACAGATGCAGGTGAACTCTCCGATGCGATCCAGACAAGTGGCATCATTTTGGCAAGGCATGGAAAGACATTCATTAATGTCTATTTCACATCGAGGTCCAGCATATCCACGACCGCACTGGCACTGGAAAGAGCCTTCTGTGTTCACACACTTTCCAAAATGCTCACAGGGGTTTGCTCCTGCAAATAGATGTATAATAAAAATATCATAAAAACGTATTATACTATACTATATTATAAAAGCAGCAGTCATACCGATAGAGCACTCGTCCATGTCCTGGTTACAGGCTCCTCCCACAAAGCCAGCGGGACAGGTGCAAATGGCCCGACCGTTCAGAGGGTTGGTGTCACACACAGCCCCTTCGTTACATGGGTTACTGACACAGGCATCATCCAGGTGACACAGCAAACCTGGAGCAAAATATCAGTTAACAACTTTAGAATTACTTTTATCTACAACTTTAATCTAGAGTAACTCAGCATACCCGTCTTTCCAACAGGACACTCGCAGAAGAAAGAGGCCACACGGTCATGACACGTGGCCCCATTAAAGCAAACAGCTGTAGCACAGTCATCGATGTTCTCACTGCAGTCGTCTCCAGTCCAGCCGTTCACGCACACACAGGTATGTCCTCCGATGATGTTGAAGCAGGTGCCACCGTTGTGGCAGGCATTTGGCTGCATTAAACATTCATTGACGTCCTCTGCACAATATTGTCCTAATAGAATGATGAAACAAAGGCATAAAAAAGTTTTGTAAGAATAATAATACTTTTATGATGAATTAATCAACAGTAAATATTGCATACCTGTCCATTCTGGAGGACACTGACAATTATAAGTGTTGACACCGTCCACGCATTTGCCCCCATTCATACATTTATGACCTGGGCAGTCGTCCACATTATTTTCACAGTTGTGTCCCTCGAAGCCTGAGACAGAAAGATTAAAAGATTAAAAAATTACCGTCTTAAATTAAATTAATGGCTTATAAAGTACTTCTTTTTGATCAGACCAGTTTAGGTGTCAGCTAAGCAGAAAAACCTAAACCTAAACTGGTCTGATCAAAAAGAAAGTACTTAAGAGTTTACCACTACAAGACCAAATTAACTTTTTGGAATGGCTTATGAAGTGCTTGAATTAAGAGAATTGATGCTCATTTTGAGCAGGTTTTGACTATTATACAATATACAATACATGGAATAATGCAATTAACATTTTGTTTAAAATCAGAGAAATTAACTTTGAACCACAAATTAAAAACTCTCGAAATAAGACAAAAAAACAAACAAACCTTGAAGGCAAGAAAAACATACTAGCAATCTTATCTGAAGACAGTCCAACTCAAAATCAGCATAAAAAATGATCTTAATTTGAGCAATTCTTCGTGATTTTAGTCTTATTTAACATTATTAAATTATTTAATTTGATTATTTTTTCCAGAGTAAACACAGATCCACTTGCTCCTAAGAGCCCCGTGGCCCCTCTCGACACTCGGGGCCTTTTCCAGAGCCTCAACAAATACTTCCCACACTCATGGAGGTGAACGTGGGCAGTGAAATGTTCACAGGGTGTCTGACTGTTTACATCGTTCTATGATGGTTCCCACACAATGCCAGCATGACTCCTGCCTGCTCCAGGGGCCACTGCTCCCAGCAGTGTTTGCTTGTTTTATAATCTCTCTCAGTTTCAATGACTTCCTTTCTGGCAGGAGTCATTTCCTGTACAGTCCCAAGTGGAAACCAGAAAGCTCATAAATACATTTTTCTGTTGTGAACAGGGCAGAGTGCAAAAGACTGCTGTTTCAACTCTCCCATCATCCACACTCCCATCACGGGCTATTAATAGCACACAGGAAGTGGACCTGGGATAGAGAACTACATCCAAGCAGTAATAGTAATAACTACGTCATGAGAGTGGGGAACCAGTGCTGGGAGGATGGAGTCCCCTGAATGTTACGGAACTGTTGCTATCACTTTACTAATAAGGTAAAGAGCAAAAAGGCACAGCTTACCTGGTAAACATGCACACTCATAGGAGTGGTCGGTGGTCTGACGGCATGTACCGCCATTTTGGCACTGAGACGGGAAGCAGGGTATGATGGGGATTTCACATGTGCGCCCACTGTACCCGGGCGGGCACTTGCAGTGAAAGGACCCGTGGGTGTTGATGCAGAGCCCTCCATTGAGGCAGGCTCCAGGCTTCCTGCACTCTTCTATATCGGTGCGGCAGTTTTTCCCTTGAAAGCCCGGTGGACAGGAGCAGTTGTAGTGATTATTCCAATTGACACAGCGAGCACCATTGGCACAGGGACTCGTGGCACAAGCATCTATTTGAGAGCAGTCTTGGCCTACAGGCAAAATGAAAGCATAGTTAATGGAAAGTGTTTTTAATTGAATTTGTTCTATCCTAAATATAAGCTCAAGGGTCAATGGTGTACCTCTGAACCCTCTCTGGCACACACAGCTGTATTGCGGGATACCATTGATCACTTGGCTCTTGCACGCGCCCCCGTTTAGGCACTGCTTCCGGTGACAAGGATCCAGGAACTGGCAAAGGGGGCCTATATATCCAGGACGGCACCTAGACAAAACATATACATCGAAGTCAGCTGGCTACAAATAATAACATTACTAAAACGTAGAAATATGTTTGTACAAGCCAACACATGCTTGGTAAAGAACACACAGACAAGCAGACAGTCGGTGCCTCGTTTCCTAAAGCCTTCTGTGTAACGTTTAAATGAGATGATGAAGATAGCGGAAGACACATATGTTTGGTTAATACTCCCCAGTGACCATATAACTCAATTACCTTCATGTTAAACTCTAATCTGTGTCCAAGGATAACGTATAGCCCCCCCTGTGGGACATCGGTCTCTCCTTTAGGGGCTAATAAAAATGCAGTAACTCTACACCCACAGTAAAGCCTCTGCTGTGGACTCACCCCCCCGTTGGTCCTGTTCAAACAGGTTAATGCTGATGACAGGTCAGTGATCTGTGGAGCCTGCCTTCGGGCTCTGTACTTTGTTTCAGCAGAGACCAGAGAGCACCCCGAGGCAGGATCAACAGTGTGTCCTCTCTGTTATTCACGCGGTGCAGAGCGTCACAGTTGAGCACAATGAGCAAATCGCAGGCTGTAATCATTTAGATAAAACAACGCCCTCTGAGAACAACGAAAATCGGTCCCCATAAGGTTTTTATCATGTATAACAAACCAACACATCTTGTGTTAGTTCAGAGGTTTTTTCTTAAGTGGTAATGTTTCTGAAGTTATAAAACTATGCCTTGTGAATTCAATTTCATATTTTAAAACATTAAGCGCTAGTCTAATGGCCACACATCAGACAAAATGCTTTCCCGCCCAAAATTGTGCAGCTCCATGGGTCACGTCAAGACCATTTTTGTTAATTTAGGTTAGAACCTTTTTAAAGATGATCAAAAACCCATTGTGAACTACTCTAAATCTACCAGGCTCGAATTCAATCGTCACACTTTCACGAATCAACCACTACACGCGAGCACATACTCCACGTTCAGTTATTCTCTCGAAAATCCCACAAAAACATTGGCCCCGCTCAGCCTCCTCCCGCACGTCGAGAGGTCAGATGTCAGAGGTGCCCCGACTGATTGTGATGATAATGTCAGTGGGTCCGCAGGGAGCGGGGAGGGGCCGCTCTGCAGGAGAGAGTGTGGGATTGGCGAAAGAGGACATCCCAGAAGAGGGGGGAGTGGCCTACTCAGCGGGAATGTCATGTCAAATTTCCTGTAATCCCACGTCCACTCTTGGGTAAAATCCATTTCAAATCCTCTATGCTGACTCAGACTGTTTTGGTCTTATTGGCGGTTATGATTTGTTTTATACTAAGAAGAATTATTACTATTATTATTATTTATGTGCAATTTTTGGAACAACCTTAATATGATAATTTTATTACTTATCTTGTTGAGGTCATTGACAAATTAGTGGAGCTAATGTGTGTTATCCCATGCTAGAAAATACAGGCCCCATGCATTTGCCCCAGCCTCGTCACAGCAGTACCACCTCTGCAGGTGGTCGTGAGGGTCAATCTTTCACTTTATTCATGTGAATTAGAGATAATTTCATGTATGCTTTAGTTATGCATTTAAGTTGGGAATTTTACACCCAATTTAGATCAGATTTTGTCCAATATAGGCCCTTTTTAGACTCTGTTCAGTCCTGATTTGATCTTATTCTAGGCCTGGAGGAACTTGGATGTTTAAATATCATAAGATCTAGACAATGAATCAGGATTCTGGTCAAGTGTATCAAGCTAGAGAAGAGATGTGTGTGCCCAATCTGCAAATACGCAGCTGTATTTCCTTGTACAGTTTCCACCACTACACCATTTTATCCCAAATAGACTACTCTAGGTAATAGGGCTGTGCAATTAGTAAAAGATTGAATCGAATCATGATTTTGATCTTAGTTCGGCCGCTGTGGCAGTAGCAAGTCCTTGTTTGGAGTTTGTACTTTGGAGGGATAAAATGGAAACTTTTTGTGTTAAATGGTCCTCGAGTGGAAAGTATTTATTAGTTGTTTTAGCTTTGGTTTAATTTGAAAAGTCTATTGTTTAAGCCTGTCTCATGTAGTAAAAGCCATATTTATTTGTTTCCAATCTTAATCGGAAATGAATATTGATCAATGTGAGGAACTCTTTTTTTTTTCTTCTTTTTTATCACCCAGTCCTACTAGATAACGCTTTTGACTACTCATGATGACTAACGCCGCGGTGCAGTAAAACGCATCCCCCATATCAGATACTGAATTATGATTTGTTGAGTAAAGGTGTGTCCAGATACGCGGAGTGGACTGTTAAATACGAGTGTACAAAGGGAGAAAGTGACTTGATTCTTGTAGTCACGGCAAATAAATTGTTTGGCCTTCCTACCGCGGCGCTCATTGCTGAGAAAGCCAAAGCACATTCTTTTGTCTAGACCTGAATCACTGCCAACGCGATACTCCCATAACACACGATTCGGCCTGGACTCCAATCACGGCAGAACAAACGCTGGGAGACATTTGCAACTCTGTCTTTTTGCACCTGAGAGTGACCCTTATCTGCTCTTTACAAGCGTGTAGATTCCTTTGGCTATGGGAACAGCGCAAGCCCTTGCTAATGGTGTGTGTGCGGAAGGCAGGTGCAGACGCTTGTTGCGCAACGGCCCCCTCCCCGATTCATACTCGGTGACTTATGACCTTGGAGGAAGAGGGGCAGCAGATGAGGGGAAGGTCCTTGGGGGACAGAGGAGGCATGCCTATAGTGGGTAATCTCCCGGCGTCAACACGTATTAAGCCCGTGGACAGCTGCAACTTTTGGGATCCTAGCATCTGTCCACATCTGTCGGTGCAAAGCCAAGTTGTCTGGGGGTTCTTCGCTGCCTGCCAGACGACGTTGAGCCATCTTGTTTGGGAGGCCAGAGCCGAATTCTCTCCATTCTTGGCAAATTCACATTGATCGCAAATGAGACACGCATGCAAGAGCAAAACCTGTTGGCACACTTCGTCTTCGCAAGCATTAGGCAAAATCGCAACACTGCAACGACTGACGCAAACGCATGCAGTCACTACACACCCAACACACCATGAAGAAACTTACAACCAGCCTTAGCACCTGTGGTCAAAAGTCAATCCTAAAGCAGGTGAGGAAATTACAAAATAGGGACAGAATGATACATTTATAGTGCGTTCAAGTCCTTTTAGATGACACTGTGACATAATCAAACATAAGTATGATTCTTGTGAATGGGTTCTAGCATGAAACCTAAAGAAACCTAACGCCAAATTTCCTGGTTTCTGGTCATTGAAGCTGGGTAACCTGAGTCCATCCTCTTGCATACAATAGCAGCCACGATGCCAGAGGTCATAGACTAGCTCACCTGTGAACAAAGAGCCTGTAATCTGTGCCACGGTTCATATACCACGTCATGCTCTACAAAGCAACAAGTATAAAAGGCTTCTCTTCTCTCTGAGGGTATTTCCTGGATAACTCGATAATGAGAGAAACAACAGAAGTGGCCCTTCTCTGGCTCCGGGCGAGATTTAAACACCGACAAAACAAAAGGGTGTCATTTTATATATTGGTTTTGGACAACTTTTAGCCATATATCTGTAAGTCAAACCGTGCAAACTCAAAGAAACCAGGTCTCTTCCCTTTCATTAAAGTCCATACTGACATCACATTGGCAACAGCAGGCCCTCTCAAGCCCCCTCTCTCCTCCTCTCAACCTCTTCTGCCGTGGCTCAGTTGGGCCGGGGCTTTCTCAAGAGAAAAAAAAAAAAAAAAAAAAAAACGGGGGGGGGGGGGGGGGGGGGGGGGGGGGGGGGGGGGGGATGATAAAGAATTTATTTGCAAATTGTGGTGGAAAATAAGTATTTGGTCAAAAACAAAAGTTCATCTCAATACTTTGTTGTATACCCTTTGTTGGCAATGAC
>OMNZ01074191.1:9311-21659 GCA_900303255.1 Lesueurigobius sanzi
GACCCAAATTGGGCACTAAAATCTCTCTCCTTCCCCTCTCTCTGTCTCTTTCCTTCCTCTCTCTCTCCTTCCCCTCTCTCTGTCTCTTTCCTTCCTCTCTCTCTCCTTCCCCTCTCTCTCTCCTTCCTCTCACCCTCTTT
Source organism: Lesueurigobius sanzi (assembly GCA_900303255.1). Taxonomy (NCBI): domain Eukaryota; kingdom Metazoa; phylum Chordata; class Actinopteri; order Gobiiformes; family Gobiidae; genus Lesueurigobius; species Lesueurigobius sanzi. The sequence continues at coordinate 9,452 of OMNZ01074191.1, forward strand.
CCTTCTTCTCGATCTCTCCTTCCCCTCTCTCTGTCTCTTTTCTTCCCCAGGACCCAAATTGGGCCTGTTGGGGTTTAAGAGGTTAAGGGCCAGTTTTTATGCTTTACTAGCGCCTATAATATACCAGGGATGTTCAACCAGTAGCTCGGGAGCCACTAGTAGTTTGCCTTCCCTTTCTAAGTAGCTCACCAAGGACTCTGCTCTTTTCTACTCTAATTTTAGATGCATTTTTGTTGTTCTGATTAAAACATCTCCAAAAATGTAGGTGAATATAGTATAAACCAGATATTACTGTCCTTTTCCTTTATTGTATTGAATGATCATCTTGTCAGTCCTCGAGGCCTGGTGACGTGTTTCTTTGAAGTATAAGTAGCTCGCTACCATTTTTGTAACGCAAAAGTAGCTCACGGGGTAAAAAAGGTTGGAGACCCCTGGCCAATACTGTATGACAGCGGTTTCTGCACCGAAAGAGAGCAGGGGATCATGGTCTATGTCAGAAGTTCCATAACGTTTGGACCCCATTGAAAAGGTTTATGCCGATTATAATAATAATGTCAAAAAACTGAACTTTAAAAAAAAGATCTAGCTTAATAATTTGGATTTACATCGATTACTTTACAATTTGACCTTCATTTCACCAAAATATGCTTTATTCGATTTCATATATTTTTAAGTATAATGTCAAAATCTGTCTTTTTTTGTGTCTGGAATTCATCTTGCTCACGACCCACTGGAGGGCCCCATCCCCCACTTTGGTAACCCCTGGTCTATATAGTCTCCTGTTGTTATCACATTTCAGAAACAAAACAAACACATTTCAGACCCCAGAGCTCACCACATATTATTCAAGTCCATGATGACGTTGCTTTGTGATTCAGTCCGACACAACGGGACTTTGCGCCTTTTATCCACAACAGTACAGAGTTTACGTGTTTGCCGGGGCCTGTTCTTGCTCCGTACCGTCCACCGTTTGGATGATGACGATTTGCTCGAGGTTCGAGGCCGGCGACGAGGGCCTCAGCTGCTCCACCAGAGCGTGCAGCGTGTCCGAGGTGATGGTCTGCTCCGGTCCCGCCTCGAAACTCACCTGCGCCCCCTCCTGGTTGATGGGGGCGTGGGCCGGCTCCGCTTTGAAGTCCTGCAGGAGCGCGGCGGCCGTGCTCGAATCCATGGTGACGGTGGCGGCGCCCGGGTCCATGTCCATGCCCGCGCCGGGGTCCGTAACCATGGTGAGGGTGGCGTCCTGGTCCATGGCCATGCCGGGTTTGGCGAGGGGCGTGTCCGGTCCTGGGTTGGGCGGCTCGGAGAAGACCAGGCTCTTTTGGTCCTGGGACAGTTTGCTCTGGACGAAGGCGACGGGGTGACTGGACGCCAAGAGGACCACTGAAAATAAACCGTGTGTTAGATTTCATACATGCATTTTAAAACATAAACTTCATTTAACCCACTGTAGTGCTGATCGAAAAAGGTATCTCTGCATAAGCTCTAAGTTGCTTGATGCTTTTCGAATCCTCTTGAAAAACCCATGGTACAGAAATAAATGTTTGCATTTAAACAGCACTTATCTACCTGCTTCTGTCTGCTGTTTTGTCAGGCTTGTGTATATATTTGTATAAGCTCTTAAGAGAAGTGTAGATTTGTATACAGCTTAAAGACTTAGATTTCTTGTTCAAACATTAGTGAATCCAAATGTCACAGATGTACATTACTAGTCAGCTCTGTGGAATCACAGTCTGGCACAACTGCAATTATAAATGTAAATTATTTTATTTTCTGTACGCCAATCTGCTGCGCTGTGGAGGAAAACACATGCTTTCTGCACTTCTACAGAGCTGTGAACTTAATTGGAGGGACGTGAAGTGCAGCAGAGAAAGCTAAAACATGGTCAGGACTCCTGCTTCAGTCTGAGCAGGGAAACTCCTGTCTGTCACCAACTCGCTGTTAACCTGCAAAAGAAGAGGCACGTTTGGGCTCTCCCTCACAACGCTTCACCTCCGATAAACACAAGCAAATCTTAGGTGCTGCCAAAGTGTTACAGCCTTATTCTGTGGTTAAAAATGAGGCTTTCATTAGCTTCTGAAACAGTGCATCCACGATATGCCATCCCCTCTCCCCCACATATTACACAAAAAGTGTCATGCTGCTATTTACCATGAAGTGTGCCAAAACACTGTTGATGAATGAAGCATTTTCAAAGGTCTATAAGAGCTAAAAACTTGAATATTTTACACTAGAATGTATTTTGATGCAATACAGCAGAGCATGCACTGAAAAAAGTGATCTCTTGGTGAATAAAATTTGCTTGAATTCAGAATATATGAACTTATTTTGACTTGCCAAGTAAAATTATCTGCCAATGGAACAAGTATTTCTGCACATAAATTAAGAAAAAAATGACTTCTTGCACTAAAAAATAGATATTGAATCCAGATTTACTTGAAATGATATGGTTTTTCTTATTTTACGTGCAAAAATACTTGTTCCATTGGCAGATAATTTTACTTGGCAAGTCAAAATTACTCAGAATAAGGTCATATATTCTGAATTCAAGCAAATTTAACTTATCAAGAGATCACTTTTTGCAGTGTGTGATTCTGTTGAGCTATTTTTGCTTAATAGAAAAAATATTTTATTTGAAAAAAATTATTAAAACTTCAGCACGTTAAATGTATTGAATCAAATCGAAATTGTGACCTTCATATCGAAGACCGTAAAGAATCTCATCTCAAGTGAATCGGTGCATCCCTGCTGGGAAGTGCTGTGACACGGTGCGGCTTCTGGTGAAGTGTAATTTTATTCTCTAGATTTTATAGTCGTTGGGGCATAAAATTAACCATCATCTAATAAACATTTGACCGATTAAACATGAACACGAATCCTGAATTGTTACAGCCCGCCACCGAACCAGCAGCTGAAGCACTTCACCTGCTCTGGCTCGCTCTTTGTGCTGCCTCACTTCGTCGGCGTGAGCCTTCTCCTGATGTTTGATCATGTTTTTGACGCTGGCAAATCGGTTTCCACACAACAGACACTGCACGCCATTGTTCCCCTCTGCAACAAGCACCAGGATTCACAGGTTAGTCCAGAAAAGCATTCACAGCTGACGTAAACATGGAGGACAGACCTGGGTGAAGTCTCCTCATGTGCTTCTTCAACTCCGACGACGTGACGAACTTTGACTCACACTTCAGCTGCGGGCATTTGTACGGCGTCTCCCCTGAAAAAGAAGAAAAAAAAACAATGATTTGACGTGCCTACTGGACCATTCATTTGTTACATCTAAACAGGTACTACATGTATAACTTTTCTACAGCTTGATCTTCACTCTTGCCATTTTGTAGAGTTCGGGCTAGCTTTGTGCCCCTTTAAAAGCTTTCAACATTTCAATATACACTTAAATATCAGAGCTGTCTTGGTGAAACAACTTATTGTTATCTCATCTTTACTCAGAAACTAGAGATAGGTGGCGCCATCTTGTGTTCACGGCCAAACTGCAGGCCTGACTTGACCTGACATTGGCCTAGATTACCATTGCATGTAAATCCTGACTTACTGCTGTGTAAATACAACAACGAAAGGTGAAATCACAATTTTACATGGATTTTCTCTTTGTGCATCAATCGAGTGAATAATATTCAACGCAAGCAAACATTTACGGTAAGTTAAGTGTATGAACAAGGCCCAGTAGTTACTCAACTTGCCTTAAAGACGAAGTAGCTTAAAAAAAATGTACATTGAAAAAACTTACAGGTGTGCAACATTACGAAAATGAGATCTGTTGCATTCAGTTTCAACCCAAATCATATGTAGTTCATTTTTCAGCAAATTGTGTCAAAACTACACTAAATCTGGACCTAAATGAGTCTGAAATTGAACTAAATTAGGAAAATTACAACTAAAACTGAACTTTGGACATTTGTAAATTGCGTGCATTTTTATGTTAGTCAGATGGAAGACTTTAGAGATTTAGCGATATATTGTGGCTTCTAGTGATAAGGATATAGACCCTTCCGCTGCTTAAATCATCGGTGACATCAGCTGGAGGCAGGAAGTGAGCAAGAGAAATAAGATTAAACTAAAACTAGCCATTACAAGTATAAAACTCCAACTAAAAAATGTGGTCCTGTTGTGGCTTAAGGTGAGCATGTGTGTGTTTTGTTTTTTTTTTACCCGTGTGTTTCCGTGCGTGTGCGATGAGCGAGGACGACACCGAGAAGTTCATGCCGCAGAGGTCGCACTGATAGGGCTTCTCCCCGGTGTGTCGGCGTTTGTGGTACGTCAGAGTGCTGCTCTGAGCGAAGGCCTGGCCACAGATGTCACACACGTACGGCTTCTCCCCCGTGTGCAGCCTGCAACACACGATAGACTCGCTTTAGAGGAGGGGCACGGCAGGTGGAAACACTGAGCTTTCATGCAGCGCCCAATTTCCAGAGTTTTGTCCAGTTATGTACAATGTCTAGGGCTGGGTACCGTTAAACGATACCAGTACGGTATCAAAAAAATAATTAAGGTTCTACCGGTATCGAAAAATAAATTGGTACCGAAAAAATATTTTTCAAATTTGAGACTGCACTAAAGAAAGTGACTGAGGTGTTTCAGCTCAACAATAAAAACACTAAAAGAAATAGTATTTGATTGAATAAATGATCATTATTGTTCTGTTTTATGGTTCTACAACAAAACTAAACATCAGCACCAAGATAAATGACTTGATTTGAGAATATTAGTCTTGTTTAGCAGTTTGGACCAGATTAGGCACATTTACTACTGTTATCTACTTGTTTTTTTTACTGATTCTAAGGTAATCTCACTTGAATTAGGAAAACAAAACTGACAAAAGGACAATTTTCTTACCCCATTGGCAAATACATTTAAATAAAAAAGGAAATGAGTAGAAATCTATTGAACAAGTCAAAAACACCTTAGAAAAAGTTCAATCAAATGAGCCTGAACTCATCAAAACAGCTCAGATTTAGATAAATAAGACGAATTTGGGTCATTTAAACTTATCTAGATATTTACTTTTTTGTAGATGACAAATAATTTAATATAGGTATCGAAAAAAGTATCGCTCAGGTATCGGTATCGTAAACCAAGTATCGTTAAGGTACTAGTATCGAAAAAAAATGAACAATACCCAGACAATGTCAAAATAAAAATAGACCGAACTAGTTATTTTATGATGTTGATAAGTTTTGTCGGACTTTGCCATGAAGTCACCCCACCATAGCCACACTGCAGCCACAAATATTGACATGTTTGGTCCATGTTTTTATTTCACTCTCGCAACAAAATCTCCACCTACAGCTCCTCTACAGACTCCACACTTTCCAGTCTTGTACTTGACAATATTTTCAAGGTTTTTTCAGAGGTTTTTTTTTGGCAACACGGTGGCTCCTCAACTCTGACTATGTTCAAATCCAGGCTGAAAACAGTTCTTTTTAGCTGTACATATGACAACTTCAAAGTATTTTATCCGCACTCTTCACTTTTAATGATATTATCTATGTTTTATTGACTGTTTTTATTTGCCTTCGTGTAAATTTATGAAATTGTGAAGCACTTTGAATTGCCTTCTGCATGAATTGTGCTCTATTCTTCCTCTAGAGTGGATATCTTATTTTTTTATTCAGTGTACATAAGAGATGTCTATACAGTTTTTATTGGTAGATGCTAAGAGACATTTTATTATAGTTTTTATCTTTCACTCTTGTATTCTTACCCATTTGCAAACTTATTTTTCTTCCTGGTGGCAGATTTTCCTGACTTTTTGCACCCCCGTGTGATGCCGTCTTAAGAGTTGTTGTAAACAAGTGAATGTCTCCCTTGTGAGATCAATAAAGAACCATCTTATCTTACAAGTAAATTTGCCTTTCCTCACAGCAAGAAGGTCCCAGGGACGATTCTTTGTGGGCCCCGTGTCTGGACGGGTTTTCTCTGGGTGCTCCAGTTTCCCCCATCAACCCAAAACATGCACAATAAGCGCAGGCAGCCAGGTGATTCTGACTCCATATCATGGAGATGGGTCCTGTTCTTGACGGGTCGCCACAGCGGCATAGAAGGATGGGTTAAATGCAGAGGACTATGGACCCATGGGGATCAATAAAATTCTACTTTATAATTAACTCTTTGACTGATTTATAAGCGGAAATTAGATTTTTTAGGGACGCTGATGACGATCTTTGGACTAAGATCGAAACGTCTGACACTTCAACTACAGAGTACAGATGAAGACGGAAGAATCTTTGCCTATGATGAATTTTTAGGGATGTTTCACTAATAACCAGCCTCTTCAAGAAATAAACATATCCATAATCTCCATATTAAAACTTAAATGAGAAGCCAGCTCCATTAATTAGATTTCGTTGCTGGGAAAAAGAGTAACTTTTGGTCATTTCTACTCATTCAATTTTGTATTAAAACAGAAAATGACAATGTTTTTCTCATATTAAAAGAAATATAGGCTACACACAAAGCTTAAAACTTGATATCACTCTTGTAATTGTGAACCTGGGCCACAACAGTCCAGACAGACGTGAGTGTGAGTGGAGCGTCTGGTTCCTTCTGTGCAATAATGACCTGATGTGTATTTTGTAGTTGGAGGAGGTGGCGAACTTGAAGCCGCAGCGGTCGCAGGTGTAGGGCTTCTCTTCTCCGTGATGCATCCGACGGTGAGCCACGAGCTGACACTTCTGAGCAAAACACTTGTCACAGCTGCCACAAGCGAACGGCTTCTCACCTGAACACACAAGATACAAACCAGTTGAACGCATTATTGGTGACCGATAAAGCATACAAAAGCAGCTATAGTGTGTGTGGTGGGCATATAGCTTTTAGTTTATAATAAATTACTAAGAACAAGAAGAAATCAAACTGGTTTTAGGATTATTAGGATGCAGATACAGGGCTGCTCAAACACGTGTGCAGTTTTAGCCTTTGTTTTATCAATCTTTTGGGCCTTGTTTGGTTGTGTTAGACGTTTATAGTACAGGAAATCCTAGTTTTGACCTGGTTTAGTACAGGTTTATGAATAGTAAAGCCCTGGTTCAGTCCTCATTCACTTGTTTGAATGTTTGCTTGGTGGAGGGCCGACCAATAGATGGAGGGCCAAACTTTCCTATGGAGAACAAAACCCAAAAGATACTTTATACAGAGGAATTAGGGAGGTCTGTGAGTCCTCTCCCAGGAAAATTATTCAAAGAAATGGGCAAACTTTTAGCATTTTTCTTGTACTTCAACCGGTATTTGTTATCTGTTGTGAGCAATTGTATTCCTCAAAATTATCTAAAAGGCCAGAGAACGTTTACTTGAGGGCCAGATTTTCCCCCCAGGCCAGACGCAGCCGACCCCTGCTTTAAACAGTAACTCATTTTGTTGATATTATTGCAATATTTTATCAAACGGTTTCAACACAGTATGATCAATTCCATTTAAACATAACTTGTAGGTAATTTGTTGTTTAGCAAATTAGGACAATCAGACTTCAAAAATACTCAATCAAGAGTACAAACAAAATAGATAAAAAAATAGAACTAAAAACTAACTTTTGCACATTAAAACGTTCCAAATATTCTTTTGTATTTGCAAAAAAATTGTCTCTATCTCTGTCAGATGAAAGACCCTTCTAGTGCCTTCTTGCGATATGGATAAGGCATCACCCAATATTGTGATGCAATATTTTTGCAATAAAATGTGCAGCCCTAGCTCTACTTGTTTTAGATACTGTATGATTTGTCTGATATAGTTTAATAAAGACCTCGTTTAGAGCTATCTGGATAGTAGATTTGAGCACCATTCGACTTCCCGTACCTGTGTGAATCCTGAGATGCGTCTTGAGCTGCGTGGCTTGTCTGAACGTCTTGGAGCAGAAGATGCAGGCGAACGGCTTCAGCCCTTTGTGGATCTTCTCGTGGCGCCTCAAGCTGCTCTGGTCTTTGAACACTTTGCTGCACTCGGAGCACGACAGCGACATTTCGTTCACCTCAGACGGATCCTGTTCTCCGTACTCCTTACCGTCCTCGCCCAGCTCCCCTCCCTCCTCGTCGTCCTCCTCCAGTAAGATGCCAGACCTCCTCGCGCTCCGCCCTCTCCTCCCCCTCCCTCTGCCTCGCCCCCTCCTGCCTCTCCCGCGGCCCCTCCTCCCGCTGAATTTGGCTCTTTTGGGCGGGGCTTCGTCGTCGTCTTCCTGCGACGGGCTCCAATCGGCCGAATCATCCCACAGGTCGTGGATTTCTTTTTCCAAATATTCCTCAATGTCCTTCTCTGGCTCCTCCATAGAAGTCTTTTCCGGATCTTCAACAGACTTCTCGGGATCTTCAACAGACGTCTTATCTGGATCTTCGACAGACGTCTTATCCGGATCTTCTGCGGATGCTTCTTCATTTTTGATGAGGCGAGGTCTGCCCCGCCCACGACCGCGCCCCCTGCCCCGCCCTCGTCCAGCAGGAGGGGTTTCCGAGGCCGACACGCCAACCTCGGGATCCTCACAGCCGAAAAACGTCTTGGGTTTCCTCGCTCTCTTCCTGCCCGGAGTATATTCAAAATCATCGTTATCCATAATAATGCTCTCCATGGTTTCGTCTTCCTCCTCGGGTTCCTCCTCTTCCATCCCGTCGGCACCGGACACGGAGGAGATGCAAAGAGGAAGCGGGGAGCTGGGGTCGCCGTCCGAGTGGAGCCCGGGGCTCGACGGTGAAGCGGCGCCAGCTTCTTTGTCGGCGTCGGACTGTGTGGATTCAGCCGGGTCAGACGACTGCGGAGTGTCCGGGAAGTTTTTAAGAGCGTCGGGCATTCCCAAAAACTGGGCCGCGCGACGGACTGCGCTGTGACGTGTGCTGGAAGACAAGATATTAAAAAGATGGACAATGGGTATTAAATACTTGCAAACCAGGTTCAGTTATATCCCTACAATTATACTGTTATTGTAATAAGCAAATGTCTCATTTGTGAGATCAATTAAGTCTTATCTTATACCACTGGTTTGACTTACTGTTTAATAAAAAGTATTCATTCATTCATTCATTCATACTGCATAACTTTTTTTTACCAGTCACCCTAAAAACATTTGACCCTGGAGTGTCATAAAGGCCGCTGTGATGAAAAGTAAAAAACCATGCTTATAACCCATACAGCCACTGGGTCACTAAAAGAGCAAATACACACCAATATCAAGTTTTTTCCACATAAGAAGTTCTACAATGCACCTGTAACTATTTTTTTTTTGATAATTAACAAATCATCAAAAGACCAGTGGTTCCAAAGCTTTTCTCCGAGAGCCGTCCCTGCTGCAGGCCTCCTGAATGCATTAAAAGGTAAACATTCAAACCAATAACAGAATTTGAAGTGTTTTTGCACATACAGTGCTTTCTTAGTCATGTTTGGTTTTTTCTAATTTACTCAAATAATATCTCTTATGGCCTAACCCTCTGACCAGACCCTCTGCAGTTCCAGGCGTCCCACTCCCCAGGGAGGGAACCACTGTTCTAGACAATTTACCAATTATATTTCAATTAGAGCTGCACAAATAATCACAATTAGTGAATCACAATAGCTTTGATTAGGCCGTATATAGTGAGTGCAAAGAACTAAATATCTAAAATGGACTACACAGTATATTCCTGCTAACCCTGAAGTTTAGAACTATCCAAATATGTTCTGAAATGCACGACTTTATAATATGAAATATTAAGGCTCAAGATTACAGTTTCCTGAAGTTAATTTCTTCAATACAAAAATTAATTCTCTTGATACTTCTATGATATCCATTTTTAAAATGTCCAGGTTTCATGGTAATTCTCTTAAAAAGGGGCTGTGCATAGAGTTGCTAATGAAGGGCAAGAAAACCAAGGGTGTAAAATTCACTTCATATGTCTCAAAAACATTCCTATAATTAAGACAAACATTTTTGATCCATTTTTGATAAACTTTTACCTGCTGAGATTCATCTGTCCGGTGTAGACAAACTCCAGCAGCTTCTCCAGCGCGTAGCGGCTGACCTTCTCTGGGTCCAGGGTGGCCGTGGCATGACTTTTGCCGGCGAAGTATTTACTGAAACAGGCGAGGATATTCCTATGGGCCCTGAACTCGGCGTCTTTGACTTTGATGGTGATGTCACACAGCAGGTCCATCTCCCGCTGCTGGTGCAACCGCTGGAGGAGCAGCTTCCCATGGGCCGCCACCTGCGCCATGACTACTACTGCAGAACAAAAACATGCTAAATTATATCGTGGATGAATACAATTATATTAATTAATCTTTACAGGTGCATTATGGAATGTTTTATGTGGAAAAAACCTTGATATCAGTGCGTATTTGCTCTTTTAGTGACCCAGTGACTTAGCATGGTGCCTTTTACATTTCATCACAACAGCCTGTATGAGAAATTGAAACCCTAAAGACTTTTTTTCATCATCTTGGAGCATCATAAAGAGTGAGAAGAATGTGAAATATGCACCAATATCCTTTTTCCCCTGCATAAAAGGTTCCACAATGCACCTATAAATTTGGGAAGAGCTATTGGCTGTTAAAAATATACACATAAAATGACAAGACTTCAATGCAAATGTTTATGGGGCCCTTTCTGTACCATTGTTTAACATAAAATATATATTATTACTATATTATATCTTTTACTGCTAAATGTACAAGTAGAGTGTCTCAGGGTGTCACATCAATGAATGGAATAGAGACCATAATGAAAAATATGCATGTTCATAGAAGTCTAATTTATTTCTGTACAAAATATATTCAAGTAAACAAACTGATGTTCATAAAATATACATTACGCTTTTTTAATCTTTTTTTTTTTTTTTTACTTTAATCTTAATGCATTCCAAAAACAATATATCCTACTTCTATTACTACTTGATAAATAAAAAAGCGGAAACCCTTGAAATAACATTGTGTTTTAACAAGTAAAACAAATCATGTAGTTCATACGTGTACGTGGACTTACTCAAAACGAAGTTGTTCCGATTTGGGTGGATTTAGTATTTCGGGTTGTGGCTGTTCCGCCTGCGAAATAACAATAAAAAAATAAGATTAAAAGATAACGTTATTTGAGGTCGCAATAATCATATGGTATTAATTTGAAAGTGCATTTTCCATTTGGAGCCTGACAGGTGAGATGAACACAGTTTTGAAAATAAAAGCTCACTGTTGCTTCCTGACTAGGCCTTGCACAGATGCTAATGCTAGCAACATCGTCTTAGGTCAAATAAACTAGACTTTTACAGCTGAATTTGATCAAACGCAATATTTTACATTGATTATACATCTAATGGGTATCGCAAGAATCTATTCATTTGGTGCATTTCGTAAGAATCAGTGTTATTTGTCAGATTAGCGCTAGCTGTTTTCGTAATGGTAAAAAGCGCGGAAAACGGTGTGCTCTTATTTCGAAAGTTTGATATTTTGCACCGGCGCAGCGAGTGTAAATAACTCCAGATTTCTCAGAGGAGATAAATCACATTCCACTCACACAAACATGTCGTTAATTGCAAGAAAAACGCGCTTTTAATGAGTCATTTTTGACCAAAAGGCAAAGTAAATAAAAGCACAAAAGTACCTTCTAATATCCGAGATCTCCAGCCATTACCCCGAGATTTCGCGAGGTCTCGCGATGATTCGCTGTTGATCAAAGAGCTGCAGCTGGTCAAGAGGAGTATATTCACTGACGAAGGACGAGAAAAGGTGATTTATTTTTGCTACACAAATACATTTAGTGTAGACCATTTAGCATCAAATCATTGGCTAATTCCGCCAATTTATCTTTAACGCTATCTTTAGATACCAGCGGTGGAAAGTAACGTAAAAGTAAAAAGTACAAATTATAGGTACATTTACTTTACTTAAGTACATTTTATGATGGATACTTTTTACTTTTACTTCACTACATCTTAGAGCCTGTATATGTACTTTCTACTCCACTACATTTTTAAGTTGGGTTAAAAGTAAAAGTATTTTATTTTCAAAGTGACCACCTACAACGACCTGGTTTAGTACTGATTTAGACCTGGTTTAGTCCTGATTTAGGCCTGTTTTAGTCCTGTTTTAGACCTTTTTTTACTTACATAAAAGTACAAAAATATCCATTGTAAAATGCACTTTAAAAGTAAAAAACAAAAGTATTTTAGAGTTTAAGAGGTCAATGTGCAGGATTTTTAAAATCATTTGAATCAAACCAGGTCTAAACGAGTAAACCACTAAC
>OMNZ01074196.1:0-24851 GCA_900303255.1 Lesueurigobius sanzi
GTGTGTGTGTGTGTGTGGGGGGGGGGGGGGGACTGGGGCATCTGCCTGCGTTTGTCGGAAAGTATCTGTCACATAGTTTTCTCAGAGTGGAGGCCTCCCCGCTGCTCGCCTTTTCTTCAAACATTCTGATTATTGATTTTCCTACTGCCTCTCTTCTTTATATCTCTCGACTCTCACCCTGCCTTTTGATCCCCTTCGCGTTTTCCCACTGTCTCCGAGTTTGGGGTTAGAATAGGTGTGCCGGTTCGGGTAAAATTAACTTGACAAATGCACGTTCACTGAGGGCCGAGGCGCGAGTGCAAGAGTTTTTGTTGCGATTGTCAATTTGAGGGTTTTTGAAAGACTTGAGGAGAGGGCCACAGACTAAAATCAGAGAGGCCTGGTCTAAAAGCAAACAAAACAATTATGTGGCTTTGTTTCATCCACAAAAGTGGCAGGGAATGCTGCAGGACAAGTGTGAGCTTCACCAGGGACAGATCCTGTACATCTCACATATTGGTTAGACAAATGAGAAACTAGAAATTTTGCACAATATAAATCTGATTCAAAGATAAGCCAGACTAAAGCTAGATGGAGCATAAACTAGATTAGACTTAATTAGGAAGATTAGTCTTAATACATTTTATTTTATCCTGTACATGGAACAGATCCTTAGAAATCTTTGTCACATGGAAGATCTTATGGTGTTACTGTGATATTTTTGATATATTGGATGAACTGATTTTCATTTATACGAATATTGCACAAAGTTAGAAGCTAAGGAATTCGTGTTTCGGGCACAGAACATAAAATTTGTTTCCTGAATCTTGTATGGCTTTAGTATGTGTCATTTCTCACTTTATGGTTTTCTTCGCGTCTCCGCTGACACCACGAGACGCGGGGCGAGTTCCCTTTACTTCCAGGCCCGAGTTGATGTGAAAATGTCTCAAGTGTTCTCAGACTATCCCGCATTACTGTTCCCTTGACCTGCTTCTTCTGCCCGTCTCCATCGCTCTCTCAGGACCCCTCCCCTCCGCCCCTCACTCCACATCCTTCATCCCGCTGTAGTGCTGGAGCAGGAGAAGCATTCCATTCCTGGGCCTCTCTTGTATGGCTTGCATGTGTGAGGAAGGCGGATTTTTCCCATGGGGCTCGCAGGTGAAAACTGGGACTCGCTGTGTCCAACCGAGGGACGCCATCTGTCCCCGTCCCGCTGCACTGGCCCCTCCTGCTGCACCCCCCCGCCCATCCATCTATCCGTCCCACCCCGGGTCCGGCCTCACTGCAAAAAAAAAAACAATATTATGAAATTTAGAAATGGGCTTTGATTTAGAATGGTAATCTCGTTTTTGAGTAGATATTTTTATACAAATAAGGTGGAACTCATTTTCAGTGAGGTGTGAAACATTGGTTGTTTTGTTTGTGATTTCAGTTTTATAGGCTTAAAGTAACAATAATCTGTGGGGAAACGCTGTATTTCACATTATATTTAACAGCTACAAACTGTTTTATTGGTTGTGGTGGGTCCGAATGCCATATTAGTGGAGAACCCCTGGTTTAAAGAATCCGTGAACAAATCAGCAAACAAATTAACACAGTGAGTGTGTGGAAAAAGTTAGTCTAGAGCCCTGATCAGACCACATTTCATGACAGTTCTTGTAACTAAACATTTTATGATATGAAAGCTTGACAGAAAATAATCTGTGAATGTGGGAATGAATGAGGGCCATTTTTCATAGAATATGAATGATAACACAAAACTATATTTTTCCACTCATGGTTAGTGGTTTTGCGAAGCCATTTATTGCCAAAGAACTGAGTTTACTCTTTTGAAATCATAATGAAACAGAAACCACTCAAATGTCCCTGATCTAACGTTTACATGACCGTCAACAACTTTTGGACACATAGGGGCCTCGAAATGTTTTCCACCCACCGACTGCATAAAAATAAGATGAAGGAAATGGGCTGGTCAAAATACAAAATTGAATATTAATGTTCTGAAGTGAAGCCACAGATGATACTTTTTACAGTGCACCGTCGACTCAGGCCCAGAATGTGATGCCCTCCCTTCTCTCTCTCTCTCTCCCCGCTCTCTCACTCTCTGTCCCGTCACTAACTCATGCTTCATCGTCCCTGGCTCCGCCCACAGCCCCGTCCCAGCCCACGCCCCCTCCCGCCCCTTCTCTAATCAATCATCCACATATGACACCAGTGGCCAAATTATTAAATTATCATACATTTGCGATGAGCTGAGTGGGACGAAAGGATACTGTTTTAATTGCCTGGCCGTGACCTCCAATTATGCACACCAGTGTCTTAGTTTGATATTTGGAGGGAATGAAGGGAACAGGGTTTGACATTTTACAGCAGATAGTGATGATATGCAGACAGGGACAGGGCTTGTTTAAGTAATAGACAAACACTACAAATAGAGCAGCGAGGATCACACCAGGAAGGAAATTTCAAGGAGGGAAATTTGTATAAAATTGCTGAACAATTTTGCCAGTCTCATTTAACACGGTTTGCTCAGTCAGATACAAAAATATTACGTTGTTGTAGAAATCTAGGAAGACTTGAATTCACAAAGTGGCAAGCAGTTTAACATAAATAGATGGCAGAATTCCCCAATACAGTCCTAAATCTGTGGTGCATGTATCATTAGTGGAACTTGGCTTTCTGCTGGAGGTACTCTGCAATTTTATTTTTATAAAATATATACTGTATTTTTCATTAGTTACAATTTCATGTTTGTATTGGTCATGCACTGGATATTGGTCTTTGCATCTAGTATACACCTAGGCATAATGTTGTACAAGTTAAGGTCTCTTTTAAAATTAGCTGTACTGCTTGGGAGTAGCACGCTGTACTTTTCACTTGAATTTGAAAATGTAATTGAAGTATAATTTCAGAAGTAACTCTTTCCACTGAATCAAGTTCATATGACAAGATTTTGAGCACCTGAATGAACATAGGAGCTCTGTTGTCTGGGGCATTATGCTCCTGGTAGAGTCTCCCATGGCTAACAGGTCCTATAGGTGACAGGTCGGACCAAGAGCGGTTCAGAAGCCCCTCATGATGAGACCATCAAGGACTGTTACGTTGGCCAGAGGTGAAGGAGTGTCGTGAGGCCGTCCTCCTGTGGACCCACCACCTGCAGGAGGAGCCATAAGGGACTGGTGCGGTGTGATCCGGGCAGCTTGGACTGAGGCTGAGGCCCCCGCGCGCGACCCAGCAATGGATAAGCAGAAGAAGATGGATGGATGACAAGATTTTAAAGCTTGTTTCTCTTCATTGTTTTAAGAGCTTTATTTAATTTGAAAATATCTGAAATTTTATGTTATATTACAATTTATTGGATTACGAACTACTAAAAGTCAAATAGTCACTCAAGTAGTATGTGTCTAGTCTTTTGGATCACTATCTGCTAACTTATACTTCTCCTTTAGTAAAAAAAATAATTAAAAAGGAACAAATTTTACTCGACGAAAACTCCTAAAACTAATCTAGCCCACTTTACCTTTATATTATTGTATTCCAACCTATTTAATCATATTCTCTGCTTCATGGAGCTTCTCCCACAGGAACAAAGCGTCTGTGAATTGAAATGATATGAGGCCCTTTCAAACTGTGTCACTGAAGTTCAGATGCTTTTTGTCCTTTCTGGAGATTTTAGTAATAGTTTTAGTCTCATTAACTATTTTAGTCAGCAAATAATTTACTTTCACCTGAGTAAATATTTTGGCAAGTGCCCCCACCTCAGTTCCCACATGGCATTTATTTTTTCTGACATTTCACAAGAAAGATCCACGCGTTATTATTTGGACTCCTTGAGAAAAACAAACTCTCTCAAGCTTGGCATTTAACGGAGTAAACAATTAGCGGTTTATGATGTTAAAACCTCATCAACAGGAAAACGCTCCCCTGCCCCAGTGACATGTAATTACTCATGCATGCAAACAAAAACAAACTGCTGAGGTCAGTCTGCCGATGGTCCTGGGAACCTTCCGGGGTACAGTATGGAGCGTCTTCGCGACCCCAGCTGTCATCATCGCCTCTGTCTCCACGTCCCCGCGCTTACGGTCCTGTCCCGCCGAACGCCAACGCTGAACGCCGGCTATAACGGTCACAGAGAGAGAGGAAGGAAGCCGAGGGGACGAGGAGGAGCAGCGCATGGGAGCACTTTCACGTGGGAACCGGACTGAGGCGCGCAGACAGACATACGCCGGGGCAGCAAAGTGTGAACGCTCAAACTGTCAACCCTCCACCGGTCTCACCCCCCTCCCTCCCTCCCTCCCTGTCTCACCCCTCACACTTCTGCACCCCCACTACGCCCCCCCCCCACCATTGCCCCCTCGCACACATCCCAAATCCAGACAGACACGCACATATCCACGGGCCACGCCTCCTGTCAATCAAACCGGCGCACACTTCAGTCCGGTACAGCCTCATGCAGAGCTGGATCAGATATGCCACACATGAGAGAGAAGAGAAACGCATAGTTGTTACTTGGCAACACAAAAATGTAACTAAGCCTGTGTAGTGAATATATCACAAGGTATTGCTGCCTTTCCTTAAAGGTACACCACATGACATTTTGGATTACACAATACAAAACATGATCCTACTGACCAGCTAGACATAGAAAAGGATATTTTTTGCTGTGGGCACTAAAATAATGGATCTGGATGAGGATCTAACCTATTTAAATGTCATATTTGGCTGCCTTTAATCAATATCTTCATGCAGATGAGCTGGAGACGTCCCCGCTCCCAGAAAAGTTACAAGTCAGGTTTTAGGGAACAGCTTGTTTGATCATTTTTTTTAGACTACAACTATAAAAAATGTCTGCAGTAAAATAAAGGCTGTTGGATCAGTCCTTTTGGCCAGATCCTGTTTGGCACTACAGACCAAAATACTTAGGAAACAAGTAATAGGTCTTTCAATATGCAATACAGGTGTGCAATACAACAATAACGATATCATACACATATTTCTTTCACAAATTGTAAGTCAGTGGTTTTTCAACAAAATGTGTCAAAACTGGACTTCAAAGAACACAAATTCAAAAACAAAACAAGGCCTAAATGGGATTACATTAGAAAGATCATAGCTTTTCTGTGCTAATGTATGAACCCGATATACCACAAATACTGAAATACTTGAATACATTGCATTAATGAACATGGCGTTACATTTCGTCTCAATTTTATCAGATTGACATTCATGTGGTATATCAGGTTTATGCATGGGCCCACAGAATTAAGATTAAAAGTAACACTGCGTTCATTAATGTATTCAAGTATTTGAGTATTTGTGGGGGCTATTGTCAGGTTCATGCATGAGCCACAGAGTTGAATTTTGCACATTTATGCGTTTTTTTTCTTGGCTGAGTTAGCAAAAAAAGTGTTGATCTCAGTCAGATGGGAGATTTAATTAATTTTGCAATATTATGTAGCTTCTTGCAATATGGATATTGCATCACTCTACAGTAATGCAATATTGTTTGTGTTATATTATGCAGCCCTGGTTAGCAATGTAAAAATGTACTCAAATCAATGTGTGTGTTGCTCATTTTGTATTATATTAGCCTTAAGATTTCTGAGTAAATGGGAGGATGTTGTCAGACAGAGGATGCTCATTGCTTTTTGAACCTTACTCTATACAAATGCTCTATTATCTTTACTTGGACAAGAGATAGCAACAAATCCTGTCATAAGTAGTCATGAAAATCCCATTGTCAAATTCTGAATCGATAAAATGAGGAGACAAAACATCTTCAACTGAAGAAACTTTTGAGAGCTTTTGTTGTTAAAGAAGATATATTGATTCATCTAAAACTCATACTAAAATAAGCAGTGCCGTTACAAACCATAACAGTGCACAATTGGCTGTAAAAGCTTTTGAAACAACTATTCAGCAGTCTAAACGTCAGTGGGGGAAAAAAAACAACTCTTCAAAAATCTTGTGATCCTTTGAATGCTGCAAAATTTGATGACAAAGGAGTTAAGCAGATTCTTTGCCCAAACGTTACTGGCTCTAATGGCAAGGTATCTCAGACAAGTACATTCCAATTGTTTTGACAAAGACATTGCGTCGGGAGGTGTGTATAGATTTGCCGTGGAGCTGCACATACAAATCAAAAGTGTGCATCCAAGTCGAATGCTTTGTTAACTTTCACTTTTCTTTCACAATTCTTCATGGCTCAAGGCACAACCTACAAGTATCACTATTAGAAGCTGAAAATATTGGGTACAAAAAGAAAAGTGTCCTGCCAGTCTCCCTCTCTGCCCCCTTATCCCCCTCATTCTGCACCGCTTCTTTAAAACACACCAAAAAACAGTCGAGTCGAGTAAAAAGAGGAGCGGATCAGCCACGGGGAAGCCACAGGGTTAGCTTTAAGAGAGGAGCTAAAGTGTCCCCATTTTCTCAGTAGCTGACTGCAACAAAGAGCCAGGCGGGACACTGCGCACCGTGGTGGCCGTTTGTTCCAACCCGGGCCTCCTTCTTCCACTTCTCCTGACCCCCCTTTCCCCCTCTCAGGTCATCCCTCCGCTGACCCCGCCCCGATTGTTTCCCGTCGCTCTGTCAGCTCTGATTGTTGCTGACTGGTTAAATAGCTGAACCAAAATGGAGGGTGGGTGTGACGGGGGAGTGGAGGAAAAAAAAAGTACTAAAAAGAAAAGCGAAGGAGGGTGAGCTTTTTTTTTTCTTTCTTTCTTTTTCCCGGAGATAACTGACTATTTGACCCAAATAAACAATCTTTCAGCAGCAAAAGAAGTGTCAGGAGGAGGCGGGTTCAGGGAGTTTACACCGGAGCGGCTGGTGGGAGAAAATAGGAAGACAGCGCC
This sequence comes from Lesueurigobius sanzi, assembly GCA_900303255.1. NCBI lineage: Eukaryota > Metazoa > Chordata > Actinopteri > Gobiiformes > Gobiidae > Lesueurigobius > Lesueurigobius sanzi. Next base: position 6,831 of record OMNZ01074196.1, read on the forward strand.
CTCTCTATAAGGTCTAAACTTTATGGACTGCTGTGGGCTGGCCTAAGGGAAGAATAAAGTGAGCTAAAGGGCAAAAGAGTAGCTGGGAATGGAGCACGCATGAGAGGTAGCATGATTATTAACAAAATGTGCCAATGAAACAGTAGAAGGCACACAGCTCCATAACCCTGAATGACAGCTACATATACACGTTGTCACATGAAGTTGATGTGCCAGTTCTAGCTTTGACACGGTGTTTCCTCTAAGGCAATGTTTGGGGCTAATTTTTTTTTTTATGTAGAGAGAAAGTTACGTAAGTGTGTGTGGTGTGATAATGTGGCAAACTTTTGATCAAGTAGATAGACTAGGACAGCGGTTCTCAACTGGTCAGGACCCAAAAGTGAGTTTTCAATGGGTTGCTAGTGTTCCCTGAGAATTTTCTTTCTCCATTATTCATTGACTGAAGAGGTATAGAAACTCGACGCTACTGCACAAAGAAAGTTACGTTAAAGTGTATTTGACCCACCTTCGAGCAATTTGTGTCAAGTAAAAAAACTTTACCCAATATAAACTTGAAGTAAATTGCAAACCTGGCAACATAAAATAGAACAGAATAGAGAAAACTTCTTCTTCCACTTCTCCTCAAGTGGAGGAGTTCAAGTATCTCGGGGTCTTGTTCACGAGTGAGGGACGGATGGAGCGTGAGTTTGACAGACGGATCGGTGCAGCGTCTGCAGTGATGCGGTCGTTGTATCGGACTGTTGTGGTGAAGAAGGAGCTGAGTCGAAAGACTAAACTCTCGATTTACCGGTCGATCTACGTTCCTACTCTCACCTATGGTCATGAGATTTGGGTCATGACCGAAAGGACAAGATTGCAAATACAAGCGGCCAAAATGAGTTTCCTCCGCAGGGTGGCTGGGCGCACCCTTAGGGATAGGGTGAGGAGCTCAGTCACAAGGGAGGAGCTCGGAACAGAGCCGCTACTCCTCCACGTCGAAAGGAGCCAGCTGAGGTGGCTCGGGCATCTGTTTCGGATGCCTCCTGGTCGTCTCCCTCGAGAGGTGTTCCAGGCACGTCCTACTGGGAGGAGGCCCCAGGGAAGACCTAGGACACGTTGGAGACGATGTCTTTAAGCTGGCCAGGGAACGCCTTGGGATCCCCCAGGAAGAGCTGGATGAGGTGTGCGTGGATCGGGAAGTCTGGGCATCTCTGCTCAGACTGCTGCCTCCGCGACCCGGCCCCGGATAAAGTGGAAGAAAATGGATGGATGGATGGATGGATAGAGAAAACTTTATTGTCTACCAAGCGCAATGCATGGCAGGAATTTGTCTTTGGCTTCCTCACACATTCCAGCCACACAGATAAACAAGTCCATAAAATAAAAATATAAAATCAGTTCATTGTAGACACAACAGCGAATTATCCTCATCAATAGAGGAGGGGAACAGACCAAGCGACATCGGGGGCTACAACTTATTCAGCTCCCTGATAGCACAGGGCACAAAATAATTCCTGTACAGGTTTGTATTAGCACAAGGAAGTCTGTATCTCTGCCCTGATGGAAGGAGCTCAAAGTGTTGGGACAGTGGATGGCTATAGTCATCTATGATCTTATAACTGACACGCTGCACTGCTCTGTGATGCTGAGAAAACTGAGTTTGTGATTGGCCTGTGATTTTACTGCCTTGCTTTACAGCTCTGCCACGCTTAGCTTTGTTTTTGACAGTCAAGTGGCCAGACCAAGAGACTATGTTAAATGTCAGTACACTCTCAATGATTGATACACCCTTGTTAAGATATGGTCACATTAAAAATACATTTCTTCATTTATACAGAATAATCTATGACCCAATTGTAAACTGTGCCAGACATACAGTCAGACAAGCAGTCAAACATGTATTGATGAATTGGACTGGTGATCATACACATCCTTCAATAAGAAAGCTCTTGCAAAAGCGATCGATGGTGACTGAAATTGCCCCATTTTCTGCTTGATCAGTTGCAGGCCAATGACCTCGTGATATGTCCGAGGAAGTCAGAAGAATATGTTCATAAAAGATTTTACAGACCATGCAAATGTCATTGAGGAATTCGATGTCTCAGTAACTGGCAAATGTTAACAGATACTACCTTTGAGCTTTCACAATGCTCACACGGGACAGCTTTGTTACTTTGACATGGCAAAATGTAAAATAAACACTTGAATGGGGTTGTTTGGCTGAGAAAACACCATCTGATTTGCAGTAGAACTGTGTTTGGCTCCTCCATGTTCTCGATGCTGGATAAGATAAGTGTTTAAAGACCTGGTTGTGATCAATTATGCAAGCATATCCATTCCCTGCGCTCCCATCTAATCAAACAGCTAAATACGGCTGGTCTGGATGGGCCCTTTGGCCTAATTGGACAAATAGCTGGCTTAATTGATCATTGATTGATGATCAATAAGGAACATGTGTTCTTGGTCTTTACAAGGGGAGTGATTGAAAGGCAGCAATAAAATCAGTGGGAGAGTTTGACAGGCGCCAATGGCCTCTCATCACCTTACAGTAAGGAAAATGTGTGCAGGTGAACCAGGAGGCAGCGGCTGGACACTTTAAAATGTATGAGCCCTGTTAAAACAATCCCAGCTCCAAAACAAACTGACCTTAAAAGTAAGTGGTGCAGTTCACCCACACAGCAGTAATATAGAGAGTGGACTGCCCACTAAATGCACTGCGGAGGGCGGAGGGCAACATGAAAGTGAAGCAGAGGAGTGCACTGCTTTGTGAAGGACTCCTAAATTCAGTGTGCCTCTCCATATGTGGATCACTTATCGGTCAAGACACCTGTTTGAGGCTGTGTGTGTGTGGACAGAGTGTCCTGCAGAACAGAGGGACATCATTGGGAGCCTTTGATGTGCGGCTCAAAGTGTCTTGAAAGAACCATGGGGGACAAACAGACAGTGAGGAAGAGCGCACACAGGAGACACTTGAGGCCAGCTTCAGTGGGCTGCACCTCTGCCTCAGGTACATCCTTGTGTTTGTGAGCCAGCTCGATTAAATATGAAACGCTAAGACAAAAGGACGCGCAATGAAAGGGAGGGAGCGGGGGGCACACAGGGCACCACTCAACGCCTTTGAAGAGGCTCACAGACAAGGGCTGTTGTGAGCTCATCGCGCACACACACACACACACACACACACACACACACACACACACACACACACACACACTCATCCAGCACTCTCCAAATGAGGTGGGTGGATAGGACAGCAAATATCCACATTTGCATCTTGTATTTTTCAGAATTGTTTTCACGGAAATACCACAAAAGGAGCACAGTCACTGAATTAGAGCTAAAAGGCTTTTTTTTAGAAGCTAATTATACATGCGTACATGTGGAGAGGTGTGCGTGTCTTAATGGATGTTAACACAGCGGAGATTAAAGCCTCCTTATAGATGAAGACGGAGGGAAAGGAGCGCTTTTGGAGAGAAATACACAAAATCCAGATCTAATGAAGTAATTCAATTATAAGATGCGGCTCAATCTTCAGGTATTAGCAGGATGTTTATGGGATCATTTGTCTCGGCGCACTTGGTTCAAAATAAACAGATTTAGGCAAGAACTGAAAAAGGATCATTTCAATTACTTTTAATTAAATGTAAACATACAATTTGTCAGAGTGTTGCCAAATGTGAATTCACAGTCTTCTACATTACATATAAACAGCCTTATTGCATACAAATTTCGGCTTGTTTATGTATTGCATTTTAAGTCCATTACCTCAGAAGACAAATCCATGAGACTTATTTTATTTTCAATGCACTTCTGATTACTGAATCGAAGGAAATCGATTGAGAGCATTCCAGGACGTTTCTTTCCTTAGACCCTGAGATACCGGATGCTATTTTTTGTTTCTTCCATTATGCATTTTCTGTATATTTGGACGCAGACCTTTGATTGGTGGGAGCTAAATGTTGTATTGAACATGAGACAATTGATCCCCAAATCTGTTCTCTTCATTTGATCAATCAGTGCTGCTGGGGAAATCTATCGGAGTGTCAGGAGAAGGCAACCAGAGGATTAGCCAATTTAAACTATATTTATTTCACTTTTTACTTAATTGTTATTCGTTTATTCACATACTTGCTTACTTTGCTATGTTAAGTACCACAAAAACTCCACAAAGAGCACTCCAACCGTGATCTAGATGTGTGTCCATTTAAGGCGAGACCATAGAGTGTACATTAATGATGGACATTTGGTTAGTTCTCCGCAGAGCCAGTTAGCATACGGGGGCTGGCTCCAGAACGCCCATTCACCCATGAAACTTTTCAGCCCCTATTTAACTCATTATTGCAAATAGTCTTGTTAATATCATCCTCAAGTGCTTGTCCTACCACGCGCTACACCGTCCTGTTCTTTGTCTTTTAATATTTTCAACATAAAAGAGAACGTAACTCAAACATACTGTACCTTAATATGGATTTGGCTCCAAAAATTCAACATGGCGGCGGATCAAATGCTAGCATGAATTGGCTTTGTTAGCCCATGCTGAACGCCACGCAGGCTACCTCCATCTTTCTTTTCCACTCTATGGGCGAGACACAGCAGGTTTTTGGCCAGTTTGTTCTCTCAACATGTAAACTTTCGCCTGGAAACAAATAAAATGCCTAATCTTCACATTAAGGTGTTTCATTATTGCACTGACCCATCGTTTCTCCATAGATTTATATGGGAAATTGTAAATACAAAGGTCATTTTTCTTTTGCAGACATCGCTTTATATATTTTGTTTGTTTCTTTTTTTCAGAGGGATTTTTCAATATTTAATTCCTAGCCTGAGTTTTGAACCCCAAAAATATCCCAAAACTTTAGAATAAGCATGATTATTTGCAAAATGTGCCAATGAAACAGTGGAAGGCACATAGCTCCAAAACCCAGCTGCATATACACGCTGCCACATGAAGTTGATGTGCCAGTTCTAGCTTTGCCACAGCATTTCCTCTAAGGCAATGTTTGGTGATTATTAAAAAAATGTAGAGAGAAAGTGAAGTTTGTGGAGTGTGTGCTAATGTTAAAGCTTTTAATTAAGTGGATATATTAGGAAAACAAACATAGTTCAGACCTTGAACATGTTGAAAAGAGAATGGATTAAGTCTCAAGCGCTCTGATATTTGCTGAACTCCATATGAAGCATGAGTCATCTGAAGAAAACATGAAAGTTTCAATTGTTCTCCTTCAGCGTCTCGCCTTAAGGGGAGACTCTACAGACAGGAGATTTTTCATAATTTTCAAATTATGGGACAGTTTTATCTCTTAACATATAACCTTTCATCTGGGAACAAACAAATTGTCAAATCTCCCCAATAATTATTTAGATTTATTTCAAGCCTACATCATGGCGCTGCACTGTGGCGTCAGGCAGTGAGTAGCCAGAGACTTGTGTGTAGTATGTTGGTTTTATGGATCTTTTACTCACTGCAAAAATTTCCTCACAAGGACAATAAATGATCTACTATTACATTTCTCCATAGATTTACACAGAAAAATGCTACTTCAAAGGCCACTATCTCAAAATGCATTTTTGTTATACTCCACTTAACTCCTACAGTCTCCAAGCTTTCCAGTCTAAGATTTAACAACATTCTTAAGGTTTGTTCAGAGGGATTTTTAAATAGTTCATTCCTAGCCTGACTTATTGAGATTTGAACCCCAAAAAACAAACAAAGTTAGATTTCTTTTTACATTACTCACTAATAGGTAATTCATTTTTATAATACATTTTTTCCTCATATTTAATTCTATAATAAAAATCAAAGGTTTCATACTGATATCACTCAACTTAAATGTTTTCACAATTCGCCTGCAGTGTCTCGCCTTAAATGAAAATGAAGAGTTCATTTGCAAAAGAAGATTTCTCCGTTTTGAAGTTTTTGCAAAAATATTTTAGCTTTTTATTACCATAATCTACAGGTGACACCAGTAAAAGCAAAGATCAATCATTTTGATCAATAACAAGTGATTTCATATTTTTGATGTGTAAAAATAGACCTGGTCATTAAAAACACAGCTCCGTAAAGAGAAAGTTGATTTTTGTCAATGGCACTTCTGTTTTTGCAAATTAACTCTTCAAATACAAGCTCAAAATCATAACCAAAACGCTTTCCCAAATGCCTTGGACTAACTCGGCCCACTTTGCAGACTTTGAAGGGAAAGTGACGGTGACAAAGACAGATAACGCGGTGTCCGCAGCTAAATGAGCCCTATCAGGCAAACTTCAATGGGCTGTCTTTGGAAAACAATCAGCCCCGTGCTCCTCCCCTGACCTTTCGCCACTCGCCGGGCTCAGTCCAATCACACCGTATTGACATTATGCACCTCGCGCCATTTAGACCTACACGGGTCCAGTCCGGTGGTGTTTTGGGCATGTGGGGAGAATGGAGGCGGTGGAGGAGGTGGAGTATAAGCGAGGGGCTTATCGAGTCGTTGGATCATGTACGGAGAGGCAGGTCAACAGCCTGAGGATTCCAATTTTATACTTGAATAGGTGGTTCAGCCTTCCACAGAGAATTAGAGGGGAGAGATGCTAAGTATGTTTGGAAGTGTATGCAACTGTGTAGAGGAGAGGCGAAGGAACAGAATAAAATCCATCAATTTGTTATATCAACAACATTCAGTGGAACAGTTATTAGTTCCTCTGATAATTGTTTGGTGGCTGAGTGGTTGACGCTTTTTCCTAACACAAAAAGGGTCAGGGGTTCGATACCTGGACCATGTCGGCCTTTCTTTCAAATAAACAGATGCTAAAGTCTGAAGTTTGATATTTTTCTGAAATTATGTTTTTCAGATTGAATTGAATTAGTTATTCCTTGTGAGAAAAAACGGAGACAAAGTGCAAGAGAAGTAAGTGCCTCAGAAGAACTAATGCACTTTTTTGATTATTATTCCACTATGCATCTATAAACATAAAAGACTATAAACCTGACCTTCTATGTGCCATCTGTGTTTATTCTTATTTTTTGCATCTTTTAGATGTTTTTTTTTGCACCAAATTTTACCACATAGATTTGCTCATTATTGCACAAATGTAACACCATACTTTTGCCCTCCATGTTCTATCTAAACAGAGGCAATAAAAACAAACAAGTTTTTACCTAGTGCTGTCCCCCAGAGGCCTAGAAGAACATTAAAGCGTGGACCCTCCTCTTCCGAACGCAAAAAAACGTAAGTTTCTATAACATTTCGTCGTGGAGATATTGCTAAAGTCGTCGGCGACACACGAGGTAAAAGGATCGATTTCTTAAACCGAGCCCTACTCCACCCACAGCATTAATTCTCTATTTACATTTTCTAAAAGGACCTTTATTTTACTGGGCTAGTGCATATTAAAATCATTTAAAACAAATTGCTGGTTCCTTCCTTTGTTTTTTGTTGTATTAGTTATTCTTTGTATGTATACAGTATTTATATTATATTTGATTATCTTGATTCTTTGATTGTAATGCTCTGGATCGGACAAAATGGAGGAGACTGTGCCAAAAAGCGGGCCCTGCCAAAGCGGGATAAATGATAAAAGGAAAGAATCATCTTCATTCTTTGATTGCATATTTTCTAACTACTGTATCTGCACCTGACTGCGCTTTTTAGAGCTGGTATAACAAGTTAATTTCCCCAGTGTAAGTTCAATAAAGTCTGATCTTATCTTATATGCAAACAATTCCAACTACAAATTCCATATTTCAATTGCATATCACAAAAACTTGGAAGTGGATGACTGGTCAAATACTAAAAAATTCAAAGGGTCCCAGATTCAAAGGGTACAAGTCTACTCTGATGTAAAACTAGAAACAACATGGCACGCCCTGTTTTACCACCAGAACATCCTTAAATTCCACATGCTACACTTTCTAACACCCCCCTTATGCCAAACAGAGCGGTCGGTTGCAATCCTGGATGTCTTACTCGGGCACCCTGGTCCTGTAAAGGCACCCTAAGGCCTCCTCAATCCTGCCAGATCACCCATTTGATCCCCATCTGGGTGTGCTCCGTCTCAGCAGGCCTGCGCAGGCACCATTACCCCCAGACGAGCTGTGAAATGGCCATTATGTGTGTGCAGGCATGTGGGGGGAGAGGGCTAGTGTGTCCTCACCAGTCAACAAAGGACCTGGTATAGGAGTCTGAATAAGCCCGCAAACACAAATACATTCAGCACATCCACTCACCGAGAGAGGCACGAGAGGGCCACACAGAGCACAACACCTGCTGCAGCAAAGTGATGTGGGAAGTTAGAGCGTGGGAGAAAAGCACTAAGTGTAAAGCTGCCTGTGTAGTTGAAGGATTTTGAGTTGTATGTTCATTAAACATTAAACTTAAATAATTTTGGGAACACTTATATTTACACCGGTGTTGCATATTTAGGAATTTCATCATCTCATTCTAGTGAGAATTTGTCAAAAGAAATGTACAATATGGATTATTCTTTGGGAGGCTTCTATAAGTAGGGATGATGGTAATATTGAAGCATTATTTATGTGTAATTTGAAACTTTATTTAAATTTGGGCTAAAAAAGTTGGTTGTGGCTATCGCTGAGTACCATTATATGGTAACTGTGCAGTATCTCCCAAAAGGTTTATGTTTATGTGCAAATGGAATTAAAAAAAAATTTGGAACAAAATTTAGTCCTCCTGTGGACCCAGGAGGAGCTATAAGGGACTGGTGCATTGTGATCCGGGCAGCTTGGACTGCTGCCCCCACAACCCGGCAACGGACAAGCAGAAAAAGATGGATGGATGGAACAAAAATGTATTACTATTAAGTTTTGATGCCTAAAACTGGCTACACTTCAGGATTTTGAAACTTTTGAGATTTAAAATAGTGTATGTGCACAGACCATACGCATAAGGACAGACATGAGGGCACACATACACACACAACGAGTCCCACGACAAATCATGGCATGTGAGAATGTTTTATTGAGCCACGCCTCCTCAAACTCAAGGAGGCTCAAAATCTGGCTAAAACTCCTCTAGTGTGTAGCCTTCATGTGTCCCGAGACAGAAGATAACTGGTTGTCTCAGCTCAATTAAATGATAAAAACTCTTGGTTTTGATCAATCAAATATTACGGATCGTTGTGGCTCTAGATAATGATCAGTGCAGCATTGGAAAAGTCAAGGCAACAGAACTTTATAATAAAGGTGATCAGCACTTATGCAAAGAGAAACAGACCTTGGTGGGGACAAGTCCACAACGGTCCTTCAGAAAGTTTTGAGGTTCATGTATTAAGTATCGTAAACCATGAATTGAAAGGTACCCAGTCCTATGTGAGGTGGCTGCTGGAAAGAACAAGATAGTAAAGTTTCCACTTGCATTTGACCCATCTCTCAATACAACCAGTAACCTCTCAGGAGAAATGGGCGCTCATAGTGCAGCACTCTCAGAGAACCCTACAAAACATAATGTTCGATTCAATCTAGAATTCATCAGTGATTTTGGATATCTGTGATCAGTCATGTGACACTATATCATGTCAGAATGCAGCTGTATGGAAGCTTAACAAAAACAAAAAAAGATACAGCCGTTTCGATTTTGAACATTTGATGATAACTGAACATGTATAAATCTTACCAGTATACTACATTGTGCCCCATGCACCCGTCAGCTCTCCTCTGGGCTCTGTGTGGAGTGTCATGTGATTACAGCGCCCCAGTATGAGGATTACATGACTCCTGTAACATAAAGACAAAGACCGGGAGATGAGAGAGCCACTTCCCCTCAGAGGCTCCTCATCAGCTGCTAGACAATGTGGGCTTAATGCTGGGACCAAGGGCCTGGTTGTCACACCTAAAGTGCTTTGCATTAATTACCCCTCATATACACTCACTTAATAATAACTCTATGAGGCCCCGCCACCAGGTTCGGAGAGTGAGGCGCTAGGAACGTCTACTGTTATGTTTACTAATGTGTTCACTATCAGTGTCTTCAAGATAACTGAGAAGCTGCAGTGGCTTTTTCTGTAACTTCTAAATATTATAATTATAATAATATGTGATAAAACAAAAGTTAGTTAAAAAGTGTAGGTGAATCGGGTGCTCGTCAGGATCCAGTGGGTTGAGTCTATAAAACGAGAAAGGAGATCTGAGGCACGTAAATGTCCCATTGTTAAATAAAGGACTAACGTGTTCGGAGTGCCCCTTGGATCTCCTTCTTTTTTTGTTTGAAATAATAGTAATGTTTGGAAATTTGAATTGGTAAAACTCTTGTATGTTGTATGTATCTTGGATATGTATGTTTTGTTTTACTTTCTTTTTCACTCTGTTTTGGAAAGCTTCGGCCTCTCAGGATTTTTGAATAGAAAAAATAGACTAATGCTTTATTGGTGTTTGGATTTTAGAAACCTTAATTACCAAAACAAAACACAAATTGTTAAAGTGGACTTAAACATATGGGACATGAAAACAAGCTTAAAACATTCTTTTGGGGACCTGAGCGTTGATTTTTCACATTTTCACATTTTCTCAATAGTCTATAAGAATAAGCTAGTGGCTCTAAAATACAGAAGCCACAGTTACTGTGCTCAGCAACAACAAACTTCCACTTTCACCAACGCAGTTGTTATCACCTCTGTGGCGCCACGGTGAGCACACTTTCAGCACAGAACTGCTCCAAACGGATCCAGTGTTGGAATATGGCCTTCAAAAATGTGAAGGACAATTTAGTTTTTTTCCTCTGATGCAATATAAGGAAGGACATATCTATAGCAGTAGAAGAAGAAACCATCGAGAAACAACTTTAGCGAACAGGATTAATAGGTGGCACAATAGCACATTGGTTAGCGCTTGTGCTTCACAGCTAGAAGGTCTCAGGTTCGATCCCCAGGCCAGACAGGGCCTTGCTGTGTGGAGTTGCATGTTCTCCCCATGTCTGCGTAGGTTTCCTCCGGGTGCTCCGGTTTCCCCTACCACTAAAATCATGTACAATAGATCAGGATAAATGAGAGTGTGTTTGTTAGTGTGAGTGTGGAACAACGGAAGGAAATTAGCCCATGGCTAATGTGTTCATTAACATGCACTGTCCCAACCAAATAAACAAACTAACAAACTAAAAACTGAGTGAATTAAGTGAAATACTCCAGGTGCTAGTCTGGTCTTACCATACCCTTGTACTCATTTCGTACAGAGGGTCTGGATCTTCACAATTGAGCTCAGTTTTCAGGTGGGAGGGGTCAACTCCTTTTAAAGTGTGAAACGACTGGATCTGATTTTACCCAATCGCTAACGTTTGGTCACCAACACCAACAACGCCCGCCTCCCCCTCTCGCTGAATGGCTAGGATGAAGTTCTAGCCATCAACCTATGTATCACTGTGGCCACTGTGTTCAGACCCAGACTGTAACATGTAGGGAAACAATAATTGACCGGAGTTTACGGATGGCTAAGGCCAGGCTATCCAGGTGCTGTATGTTTTGACAAAAGAACAATGGTTACAACAAGGTTTAACGCTCAGAATTTTTTATTTATTTAGCATAATATGTCACTATTTAAGTGAATTGTATCACATCTAAGACAAACAAATTTCAATTTTGATGTTCAAAATGAGTAAGACTCACCTGGAATCTACTAATGAATCAAGTGTCTGGGGAGAGGACCTATCATACAAACCTGCTATGCTACAAACCTGGTCATAAATGTTTAAAAGCAGAAACAATAAAAAGCGTTGAATAAACAGTGTAGCATAATGGGAGAATCCAGTTCTAATGGTGGATACTCATGGACGGACAAAGCAATCAACGGAATAAAAGGACAGGTTAGTTTGTATCTACCTTAAAAGCCAAGAAAAAGCTGATATCACTTGGAAGACACTGCATGGAATGTCTTCTGTTTGTTTACAATGGTAGAAAAGGTTCATTGTGTTAATCCTAAATGTACTCTGCGTGAGGAATGGAGCGCACATCTTTAGCAATACTTCTAACACACTCTTTCTTCTGTTTGTTTTGCTGTTGCCTCAGGAGAACACAAAACAGTCCCTAAAACCAGTGAATCTGTCTTGTTCTCTGCCTTTTTCATCTCCGTTCTTTCTCTCTCTCTCTCACACTCTCGCACACACTCTTCCACACGCACAGTCTCTGGTATAGGACCACCTGGCTCCCCGCTGCAGTCCGCCAGCCCGCGCAGCAGCACACGCCTGGTCCGATTAATTATGTGAGTGCTAATTGAATGTAGGGGACTCTACAGGGATGGGTCATTAAACCGATGCAGCGTATGTTTGTCTCCACTGTTTATCTATGCGGCGCTAAGAGATACATCACGCTCACACACAGTAAAACAAGACTGGGGAGAGCCATGAATGGACTACACTCTGCTTTATGGACAAAAACATCTACAGAAAGTGACGACAAGTTGATTAAAACTGATGTGTGTATTGGCGAAATAATTATATATTTTTATATAGAACTAAAGCAACTTTTATCACTGTCAAGCAAACACAGCCTGCTAACTTTGCCTCACAACCTCTCAAGCAATTAATATGAAGGCACTCTCTCTCCTCCCTGCCATTTCAGCTATTTGCAACAACATCTCAGACACACTATCAGTCGGCAGAAGAAGAAGAAGAAGAAGAAGAAGAAGAAGAAGAAGAAGAAGAAGAAGAAGAAGAAGAAGAAGAAGAAAAGCAAGGAAACCTACACAGACACGAGGACAACATGGAAATGAAAAGGGAGACATTCAGCTCCCAAAATCAATTGGCAATCATTAAGGATGATAGCTTATTTATTCCTTTACATCCATCTTCTTCTACTTATCACACTGCACCAGTCCCTTATGGCTCCTCCTGCATGGGGTGGGTCCATGGGAGGACGGCCCCACGACGCTCCTTCACCTCTGGGCGACGTAACTGGCCTTGCTGGTCTCTAACCCGTCACTTAGGACCTGTTTGCCATGGAAGACCCTACCAGGGGCCCCAGACAACAGAGCTCCTAGGATCACTGAGGTGCTCAAACCCCTCCACCACGAGAAGGTGGTGGTTTGAGGAGAAGTAATTCCTAAACAATTTATGATATTTGTTTTGTTTTATTTTATTTGAACTTCTAACCAATGGAGAAGTGTACTTGTTACAACAGCTCTTAAGATAGGATCACACATGGCTACCTCGGAGGACTTCGTGGATAAACAAACATGGCTACCTCGGAGGACTTCGTAGATAATGCTGGTCAGGTTGGTCCACAATGGCGGCGCACGGAGTTGCAGCGGCTCAGGATCTACCCTCCATCTGATCTATGTAATTTCGTTGTACATTGTATAATGACAAATAAAGCGCTTCACTTCACTTCACTTCACACAGGAGGGTGCAGGAAATGTGACATCAAAGAAGAAAATAAGTTGCAAACAGGTAGTAATAATAATAATATAATAGAATAAAATAAATGTCTCTTAGCATCTATCAATAAACTGTATTATCTTATGTACACTGAACAAAATAAAATAAACTCTGGGTAGTAAGAGAAAAAGAATATCCAAAAAACAAAAATGGAAATTGAACAGGGTGTGATGAATAAATATATTAATAAAATACTGTATCAGAGGTGCAGTGCAGATTTAATAAATAAATGTATACATTCAGGTTGATTTATAAAGTGACAAATAAGTAACATTCTTCATAAAAGTAAATGTCTCCTTGATTTGAGAAACTGATTTCTAGAAATCTGCCAATGGGGTTGTTTTTTCTACTTAAATGAGGAAAAAAGATCAAATCACACTTAACATTTGATAGAAAATCTTAATTTACTTGAAATAACATTGTTGTTGATGTATTTTTCTTATTTTAAAAATGGCTTAGAGTTATTTCTAGATGACTTTTTGCAGTGTGGCATGTGTCTCCTGCTCTCCTCTCACTCTCACGCAGCACTGAGCAGACAGCCCCTAGTGGCCGTGTGCCGCCATTACACCGGCAGCCGAGCACACAGGGAGTGTGAGGCTCTCCATCAATCTTGCGCTGACTGAAAGGACACGTCGGAGGTAAACACACCATAGGGGTTTGACTGTGGCATCAAACACCTGTATTCTCTCAGCGCACACGAATGCACCATCGCTAACAGTGCTATAACAGTACTGTCAACTCTAGCAGCTTCCCATAGCTTCTTGTTAGCATGCTAATGAGCAGACAGGGGCATGGGGTTTTTAGGAGCATTGTTAGGTATAATAATTCATCAAGCTTTTGAATAATAAGAATAAGTTTGGGCAGATTCGGGAGTTTGGGGGCACGTGTCAGTGAGTGAGTGGTGAGATGATGCATGGGAGGTGTGGAGGCGAGGGATTCTGCACTAGCAGATGTTAAAAGGAGTTATCAATCACACACCTGCGGATCAAATAGAGTTTCAAATGTTTCCCAGCGACTGATTAGACTTTTTGAGGTGAAGTGCATCGCTGGCACAAGGACCTAATGTTTGAGGGAAATCAAATTAAAGTTTAGCATCGTCTTAACCCTTGATTCTTGATTTGTGAACGCTAATGTTGTGGAGAATAAAGGCATGATTAGTTTGAGGACGATACAAAACGTGTGTTACAATGTATGACCAACAGCGCTCTGGGATATGTTTTTCAAAATTAATATAAACACTACAGAAATACAATCATGCATAATGTTAAAAAGTCATTGCACTTTTTCAATGTATGTATCAATATCTTTAATATTTATAAGCAAATCTAAATTAAACTACATGTATATTGAAATAATTATCACTATTGTTGATTTGATTTAGAGAAAACTTTAAAAGCAAACTGTGAAATATATCAAGCATTACAACCTCATTTGTATATTGAGCTTACATGTTTTCTGATAAAAGCCTTTGTTGTAATTAATACACACTTATTTTGTATTAATATGTATTGTATTTTGTGTTAATACATGCAAATGTTTATCACTCATGTTTTTAATTAGATGTCATTGTATTTCATAAAACAAGACTAGCAATAATCTAATTAGTCCACAGTATTTGACACTGGCTGAACACGACAAAAAATAAAAATCCAATAGTTGTTTAAATGACTATTATAGAATATTAATCTTGTTTTTAGCAGTTTTGACCACATTAGACTATTTACTACTGTAATCTAGATTATTTTGTTTGTTCCATGGTATTTCTGACTGATTCTAAGGTACTCTTGATTGAAATAAAAAAATAAAACTGTCAATGGACAAGACCAATGTTGTAACTCCTTGGCAAATATGTTGAATGAAATGAAAAGCACCCTTGACAGTACAGACAGTAGGTCAAATGAACAACAAAATCAAATTGAGAATAATATTCTGAATTTGAGTTATTTAAAGTAATGTGATACATTTTTTTGCAGTGAAGGCTCATGATGAGGCCCACGATGACCAACTGGGTTAGTCAAATTGAGCTATAAGAATTGTTTAACTTTTCTTAACTTTACTTCTATGTATACGCCACAGGAAGTGTGTTTACCAAATGCCAAAAAATAACACTACAATCTTACTCACTTATTTGCTTGAAATATGTTCTGGCCTGTAGGCTTCATTGTGCAGGGCAGTTCAGTGTGAACGGGGATGAAAAGCAGGAGAGATTTAGCAAATTGTTGGAATTTGGACACAAATCCAAGAGGCCAAAAAAGTGTCTTCAGACAATCAGCTCATTACAAAAAATAAAATCAAGCATGGGTTAAATTACTTTGAATTTCGACTAGATTAGACACTGCGGTCTAGTGGTTAGCGCTCTTGCCTCAGAACAAGGAGTCCTGGACTGGGCAGGGCCTTTCTGTGTGGAGTTTGCATGTTCTCCCCGTGTCTGCGTAGGTTTCCTCCGGGTGCTCCGGTTTCCCCTTCCTCCAAAAACATGCTGGTCAGGTTGATCCACAGTGGCTTAGGACCTACCCTCCATCTGATCTACATACTGTAATTTCGTTGTTCGTGTAATGACAAAGGCTTTACCTTTACTGAGATTTCTGACTGATTTGAAGACAATCTTTGCTTGAAATAAGAAAACAAAACTGCCAATAGGACAAGACCATATTTTTTATCACATTAGCAAATAAGTTTACTTGTAATAATGTATTGGAACAAGTCAGAAACATCCGAGAGCAAGCAAAACAATCTAGGTCAAATGAGCGACTAATCTTAACAAAACTATAACAAAAACTCATATTTAGGTTAATATTCAGAATTCCAGTGATTCAAACGGATCTAGATATTTATTTTCCGCAGCGCTGCACTTCTCTCGCACTTATTCCCCTCAAAAACATCGCCCCATTCCGTCAGTCCAGGAAACCCTACCTTTATTATTTACCTCTGTCACGGCCTCTATCCCCTCCCTCCTCTCCTTCCATCTCTCCTTTCTTCAAAACAACGTCTCCCTCTCTCCTCTCCTCCTTCCCTCTTTCCCAGCTTGTTATGCAGATTCCCAGATTTGCCTGCGTTTTTTTTCTTTTTTCCTCCCTCTCCTCTCCTCGCACACAAACACCACCACGCACACACTCGCTCGCACCAGCACACGCCGCTCCCCAGGGGTTACCGGGAAGGGCAGAGCTGGAGATGGAAATGAAGTCAGCCATGTTGCAAGTGGCGAATCTGCATCTGTAATTACCCCCAGAAATACGCTAGCAACGTTTTTTTTTCCCTCGCTCCCTTTCTTTTTTTTTTTTTTTTTCATTGCTTGTGCCCTCTCCTCCGTCTCTCCTCTTCTACTGTCTTCTTTCTGGTGTCTATCTATCTCTCTCTCTCTCTCAAAAGGCTTCCTAAGTGATGCTCGCTGGGCCAATTAAGGTGAGTTGGAGCGAATGTGTGTGGCCATGCATGCACGATTGTATTTATGCTTGTGTCCACGCTGTCTGTCTGTCGCGCACCTTTGTACTCCGCGTGTGAGACTGTGTATTTAGGACTTGTGCGTTGCCTTTTGTGTCTGATTGTGTGTGCGCGTGTATCTAAGTGCTCCCTCAGGCCAAATGCGTCCAAACAGTCTCTTGAAGCGGGACAACGCTCCAGAGCTGAGAATAATATCAATAGATACAAGCTGGCAGTGGTAAAAAAAAAAGGACATTCCGTTTACAAATGAAGGATTTGTGAGTATAAAGAGGTGTCTTGTACAGCTGAGGACAAGAATAAAAGGTGGAAATGGAAATTTATTTGGTATGTGATGCAGTGTTTCCCACAGCTTTTGTTGAAACTAAGAAAGAAGAGGTGATTCTTATTTGAATATTTTCTTCTAATGTAAATTTTGGAGAAGAAATGTTACTTAGTGCTTCTATTTCATCTTTGAAGTATTTTTGGATTAGTATACAATTTGTTCATGAGTATATAGAAACAAAGGTAACGTTTCTTATCCTAATGTATTATTCAGCTGGACTTAAAGGGGAGTCTATTAAAAACCTGTCTGATCTGCTGCTAACATACAAATAAAAAATATAATGATTGTTTTTGTTTTCACATTGCATTATTCATTCATCCCATACTCAGTGGTGGTAAGGTATTGTAGCCACAGCTGCCCTGGGGTAGACTGACTACAGAATGTCAAATTCACATTGATTTATCATCAGCCAATGACTTTACAATGGTGATGAGTGAGGATTGCTGGCTACAACACCAGAATAATATTAAAATGTATTGTTACATAATATGTGTCCTGAATATGTTCAGTTGGTCTGTTTGAATATAGAAAATATATGAAGAGTTTATTTGCAAAAACAGATAAGTGCCATTGACAAAAATCAACATATACTTGTAGTTTTCTCTTTTTGTAGATGAGACTTTAATGACCAGATCTATTTTAGTGCATCAGAAATATGAAGTCACTTGTTATTGATCAAATTAATTCACCTTTAACTTTAGTGGTGCTACCTGTAGAGTACGGTAATACAAATTTAAAACAACGTAGCAAAAAAATCAAAATGGAGATATCTGCTTTTGCAAACGAACTCTTCATATATACATTATTGTTTCAATTATTAAATCACTTATTCATCAAGCTATTTAATATACTTTTCCAAATTAATTAATTTGAGTATATTCACTGCCTTAACTGCCATGGACTAATCAGTCTATATCATCT